>CBVK0100286898.1:0-21898 GCA_900067695.1 Picea abies
TATTGGTAGGATCCCCACTCTGTGGAAAATGTAGTCTTATGACGATCCTCCTTGGAGTTGTGTATCTGATGATATCCTGAAAACCCATCTGTAAAAGAGTATACTTCTTGGCCTCCCATGTTATCCAGCACTTCGTCTATGAAAGGTGTAGGGAAGGGGTCATGTAGACAAGCATCATTCAACTTCTTGAGATCTACGTAGATCCTGATCTCACTTGTCTTCTTATCTTGCACTACCATGGGGCTGATCCACTCCGACTCTTCGACAGGTTCAATAATCCTTGCTTCCAACATTCTGTCGAGCTCAATCTTCACTTTTTCCTTGTATTTTGGGTTCAATCTATAGGGTATTTGCGTGAATGGCTTTAGGTCTTGTTTCAAAGGTATTCTTATTTCTCCCATAGGTCCTTTGATTCCCTTCATATCAGTAAACTTGGTCGGGAACAAGTCCTGATACTCATGCAATAATTCTGTGATTTTGTCCATGGTAGCAGCATCCCAGTAATCTCTGACATTGGCAAGATTTGGTGTCTCCTCTATCCCGCTATTGACTTTCTTTATCTTTATCGGTTTTCCAATGAATGGAAGTTTCACTCTTGGACCTTCCACATCTCTCTCACCTTTTGTTTCTGTGATATTCACCTTCCCTGGATCATCGTCTTCGTCGACATTGATGTTGTAGCACATGTGCAATTTCTGGAGGCGCGCAGTCCATTCATCCACTTCTTGCTCCAAGGGTAGGCTAGATTCCTCCTCAAATACTTTCTGTCTCATCATTTGTAGTGCTTGATCTACAGAAGGAAATTCACTGTCAAACAAAAAGGCGCTCTTCCGATCTCACGTTTCACTCTTGGACCTTCCACATCTCTCTCACCTTTTGTTTCTGTGATATTCACCTTCCCTGGATCATCGTCTTCGTCGACATTGATGTTGTAGCACATGTGCAATTTCTGGAGGCGCGCAGTCCATTCATCCACTTCTTGCTCCAAGGGTAGGCCAGATTCCTCCTCAAATACTTTCTGTCTCATCATTTGTAGTGCTTGATCTACAGAAGGAAATTCACTGTCAAACAAAAAGGTGGTTATAAAATTATGGATTATACCTTCCCATTATGAAGTGACAAGGCGCAACTCTGCTTGAAGGTACCAGTTAATCGGGGTGGCATCCAACGTATTGATGAAGTTGAGTACCCATTGTTCTTGAGGAATGTCACTCCAGGCTTCTTCGCAGCTTTGTACATGGTCCTTTGGGCAACTTCAACCTATGTACAGTGCTTTGCAGTTTCCTTCTTGTGTTGAGAACCACATTGTCATCAAGGTTAAGAATTGTGTCTAGTCTGTAATTTTTTTTTTATGTGCCCCCCACCATCTTTCTAGTGTGGATTTCATGGCCTCATCCATTCCCAACAGCCTCTGCTGTGTTGGTACACTTGTCTCAAATTCTGATTAGAATCTTTCTAGAGATTTCAGCCCATCAAATGTGGGTAGATTACTCACTATTGTGCCAATCCAATGATCTTCTCTGGTTAGCCTAGCACATATTCTTGTAGATACTTCGTACATCTGGTTCTGCTAGTTCTCCAGTGCTTCTTCGGAGTTGGATGAACATGCACTATCACTTCGCCAGCTCATATTTCCATCAGCTATAGGGTTGATGTAATCTTGTTGTCTGGCCGTTAATTTGTAGATGTTTTCTAGTTCAAATGTGTGGTCCTCTTTTTTGATGGGCTCTGTGTATCGTGGGCCCTCATATAGATCTAAAGGTGTAATGAACCTAAGGCCATCTTTCTCAAATGTCATGCATCATTTCTTTAAATCAACAATAGTGGAATTGTCGAAGGCCCAATCGATTCCTAATAATGCAGTGTAAGGGAAGCTATCAACAACAATTTCAATTACCTCAAAATCTGCAAAGGTTCTTACTCCATCGATGTCCATTGGGACATGCTCTAATCATTCAAATGGGATGACAACTTGTTGATTAGCCATGAAAAACCTGATAGGGGAATATATCAGCTTGGGTTTTCCCATCAATGCCCAAGTTTGCTTCTTCATGACATTGACTTATGACCCTAAGTCAAGGACCACATAGTCTATCTCATACTCTCTTATCTGAGCATTCAAGTGTAATTATTTATTTGTCCTTCTCCTTTTTCCAATTTGGTGCACTACTCTATTCAGCAAGGGGTCTATTTTTCCTAGTTCATACTGCTTGATTAAATCTTGTAGTTCTTGTACAACGCCCTTATCTTGAATCAACTTAACACAAGTATGGAAGAATTCCATGAGTTTGCTTACCTCTTTCCCTTTTGTTGGTGATGCAGATGGATCAAACACCTGAGGCATACCATATTCTTTGATTTTTGGTTGTCTCTTTGATGAATATCCTTGATCTCCTTTGAACTCTTTCCTTGCCTCCTCGAATATTTTCCTTTCTTTCTTAGCATCGAACGTTGGGGTATTTTCTGTAGCTTTCCTGACTCTGTGGACATTTTCAGTCCTTCCTTGGGTTACTCTGTTTTCCTCTGTAGCAGTGCCTCCTTGAGTAATAACAACTACTCTAGGGTCTTCTCCACGAGGTTTAGCATATATCAGTTTTACTTGTGGGTTCTGCTGGGGTCCTCATTTTCCCTGAAGTTTAGCCAGCAGCATAGGGCATTCTTCTATGACATGCTCGAAGGAGTTACAGTAACTACAGGTTGTGCAGGGATTCTAACAATCCCTTGCTAAATGGATTGGTTGCGCACATATGTAATAGATTATTTGTCCTCAGCCTTGGCCCATACCTCCTCCTCCTCCTCCTCCTCTATAGCCACCGCGAGGAGTGAAATTTCCTCTCCCCGGAGAGTTTTACTACAGAGTGTTTCCCTCTTGTTGTACTTTGCCTTGAATTTTGTATATTTCTCTCGACCTTTCATGCATGAGATCATAAGCTCTACAATCCCAATCATCATGCCCCACTAATTTGCAAAATGTACAATAAAAGTTTGTGGGTGTCTGGACATACTTTTGCATGTAGTAGGACTCACCTGGGCGATGCCTATTTTTGCATACCTCACACCAGGGTAGGTTAACTTTCTTTAAGGGGCTCGGTGCCCCTGATGCCAAGTACTCATGAAATAAGGGGTAGTGTTCCTTATCATGGCCTTTCGATTTGCATCTGACACACTAGATATCATCCCTTTTGTCTTTTCCCTTGTCTTTCTTCATATCCTCGACTTGTAAAGAAAAACTAGTTAGCTAGCTCATGATCTGGCTAATGCTTGAGATAGATTCTCCCATCAGTGTTGATTCAAGATTCATGGTGATCTCCAAAGATTCTTCCTGATATGCAATATTCTGCTGCATCAAAGGGATTTTTATGTGTGGTAACAGCGCAACGATGAACCACTCTTTGTTATGTTCGTCGGGGATCTAGAAAGTTAATCGACCTGTCAAGGTCTTGAATCTCCGGTCGAACTCCCAAACAGGTTCTTCTACCTTTTGTTTAATCTCTTTTAGTTCCATAATACATTGTGATTCCGACTTAGGTTTCTTAAACTCTGCAATCAACGCATTATTGATCTCATTCAGGGGCTTAGGTTGTGCCAGTCCTTGGACCAGTTTCATGTACTAGCTTAGTGCACGGTCCCCTAGCATAGTGTTGAGCTAGGTTCTCTTGATGGCTTCATCGGTGATACTTTTAGTATTCCATACGACCTTTCACAGAAACCAATGTTGATCTTGATCTTCAGATCCATCTCCTCTAAAGATAGGGAGTCTCATTTCATCTGCCATAAAGATGACTAGGGTTTTTGTTTGAGTAGATGTTGGGCTACTGGTAATAGTACTTTGAAGACTCTGGTGGTTCAGACTATTTTGACTGCTAAGTGTTGTTGGGACAATAGGAGGATTAACATTACTTACCTCAGTAGTTCGCGTAGTTCCTGAGGTTTCTGGCTCTCTTTGGCGCAGTTCTTCAGCTTCCCCTTCTTCTGTTCTGGTGGGCTCTAGATGCTCTTCATCGATTATATCTACCTCTTCTCCAATATAGAAACCTTCTTCTCTGTAGTTTTTCTTAAACAAATTCGCAAGGTGAGCTCCTCAGAATACTTTCCCACTACGCGTATGCCCTTCTTCTGTGTCGTTGTCATTGTCTGAGATCTTGAACATTAGCCTTTTTAGGTCTCATCAATCTATTGTGTCTTCAAGATGTGGTTTTCATGCAAGAGCATCTTGATTCTTAGCTTCAAGAAGTGCAAAAATTTTCCTCTGGGTCCCTTGAAAAAGTATCTCTCAGCTTAACTATAAGATTCTGTTCTATCAATAGAAAACTTAGTGATATACCCTCCGATGGTACTATCAAACCAGTGATCTATTGCTCTAGATACAACGTTGTTGACTCTCTTGACCTTCTGGATCAATTTTGGTGTCCAAACTACAGGGGATCTAGATCTGATTTCAAACTATGTGTCAGCTAACCTAGCCAACCACTCATGCAACTCCTGATGTATTCCTCCAAAGAAGCTCTCGTGAATGTCGGTGAAGATGTATCTTTGTAGTCAATATTTAGTGCATATTTTAGGCTTCTTGTTTTGGGATTCAACGAAGTCCTTCTCTCGATCCTCTACCCACTTCTGAATCTCTATCTTCGATGGGAACCACCTTGACATTCCCTTAAAAATATTTTGGTTCCAGCAACGAAACCATTTGTTGGCACAGGGGCAGACCCAGGGTTCAGCTCCAAGAGCGCACCAATAAGCCCTAGCTACTAGCCCTTTCTGCGACACCTACAAAGAAGATGTAGTCTCACCTGATGCAACTATGAGTGGGTTGCAAGATAGAGATGTCTACAACCAGGGGAATATCAAGTGGTTCTTATTGCAACAACAACATAACATGCATATATCATTAAACTAGCTATATCTTTCCTTCACAGCTATAGATCTGATCTAATACAATAATGCAGATAACAATATAACAACATCGGAGCTCAAGGCATCAATCACACACACAAAAACAAATGTATGTGGGTCACCCTCTCTCTAGAGCTACATCCACAGAACTGTTCTTATGATATATTAAGGTAAAGCTTACAATCCTGATATGCGCTCTGGCCCACAGATCCTCTCTCTCTATCTCTCTTCCTTCCTGCACACCCAACTATAGGACTTGATCTTTGCACCCAGCTGAAGATCTTACAATAACAAAAGGCTCTCTCTCTCAGCACTTCTCCCACTTTTAATATAATATTCTCCCAATGAATAATAACCGACAACAAGGCTCAACCATAGTACCAACTCAACCTAGGTCCCCTCTACCTCTATTTATACATTATACTCCCTCACCGAAAACCTTAGGTTGAAACCTAGGTGTCAAAAACCCTAATTACCAAAACCCTAGGTGTCTACAAACGTAGGTCAACTTGACCCATTCTTTTCGAGCTTCGCTAGCCTGTCTTTCCTTCTCCATCTCGCAGTGCTCCAAGGCATCTAATGCTGGCTTTTTCCACTTCCTGAGTCATCCTCGGTCTGTCTTCCTTGCTGATCTATTATCCTCGATCTCCTCATCCAATGTCTTTCTTTTCCGCACTTCGCTCCATATTTTCTGTTCTTTTTCTCTCTTCGACCTAGTGACAGTCACTGTGTCTCCCGCGAAGATCACTTTTTCCCTTTTCTTCCTTGTTCTTCACTTCCTTCCATAGCCTAGGGCCAACACATACCCATAATAGAGTAGAAATCCTTGGGAATTTTTAGTTTATTGTTGACATCATAGGGACTCCTTGCCATAAGAACAATATCATTAGTGTAAAGAAGAAGTATGATATATATACCAACTAGAGTTAGACCAACTCAACTTGCTTTTTCCAAACAACCCTCTAACTTGGAAATGTATATGTCAAAATGGGAAGGGGACACATAGCAACCTTGCTTAACTCCTATATTACTATTAATTTCTTCCAACTAGCCCTCAGTGTTCCCAAACTTGGCAATACTGTTCTTGTACAATATTATCGCAAGAACGGTAAACTCAAAATGAACTTTTACCTCATCTAATATATTCCAAAGGTTAGTTTTGGGAAATGTGTCAAAATATTTTCTAAAGACATTGAAACAACATATGAGATTGATTTTACTATTGCAACACTCATCTGCAATAATACTAAGTGTAACAAGGTGGTCAACAATTGAATTATAGCTCCTAAATCTAGCCTAGCATTTTAACTATTTTTTCCTTGGCTTTCATCCAAACACTAATGTTCTTTTCCAAAATAATTTAGTATAACTTAGTTAAAGGCGACCAATCATAATGATCCTATAATTATAGGGATCTCTTGTATCCCCACTTTTAAAATAGGTATAGTGAGGTTTTGAGTCCAAGGTTAAGGGAAGCCTTGCTTGACTGCTAAATTGAAAATCTTGCGGATGTGAGGGATGTAGATAGGCCCTCCATTTTTTAATATTATACTTCATAGCCTTCAATGTCCTTAACATTATCTTTTGCAAGCCACTGGACCCCAAACCCTATTTATTCTATAGAAAAAAATTCTTCATCTATAGAAAGGGCTTGAAAGTTGTTCACGACATCAAGGGATTCCTAAACATTTTCAAGGTAGGAATTTCGTTCCCTCGAGAGAATCATATTTTTTCTTTCGTTTTATGAATAATAATTTTCCTCCAAAATTTCTTAGGATCTAGCTTAGATAGGTGCAAAAGATTATCTTGCTTTCTATTTATATAGTACCTTTTTTTACTTTCAATTAGGGCTTTCTTCCTATTTATCTTGTTATATTTCAAAGACTCATTAGAATCATCCCTAATGTATTTTGAAGCAATCTTACACTCTTTATCATATCAAGGGGTTTTTATTTTATTTTCCCTTTTACACAATAGATCGATAGAGAACTTGCTAATGTAAGTAGAAAATATTTTCGTAAAATTATGGTATAGGTCTTCAATATTTTCCTTATTTGATAGGATATTTAGTTCATTATTTAAATCCTTTAAAATGAGATCAACTTTATCTTTGATGAAGATCAAGAGCTTCTAGTTATAAAAATTCTCTTCAATGGGGATTTTGTGCATGAAAAAGTTTAGAGTCAAGGTTAAAGGTCTATGATCAAAGTCGGGCTCATGGTCACCTTAGATATCAAAATTTACTATTTGGTTATCTATGGGGATATTAGATATCACAAAATCTACAAAACTACTACCAAGCCCATGAATACAAGTCATCTAGTTGGATTTCATCCACTTCAATAGACTATTGCAAATTATTAGGTCTTGAGAATTTCAAATCTTGATTAGCTTGGTACCAAATAAGTTCTCAATCAAGTCTCGAGAGTTTCTTTTGTATATAGCTAAAACAAGGTCATCATTTAGCCATAAAAGATTAGGGTTGGAGTCATTACTTAAAATAATAGCTTTATTAATTGTCGTTCTATCATTAAAGTCTCCTAGCAAGAGGATGATTCCTTTTTTTCTCAAACTATAAATGTAACACCCCCTTGTTTTGATCCCAATATTAGAAACGAATATATGTGTATATGATGAATGGTTGAGTTCCAAACAATTGAATTTGTATATGTACATTGAATAATAATAAAAATATACATCACATGATGCAAATGGAAAAGGATGAAAAATATGGGCAGCTATGATTCCATAAGAAAGGAAAGAGAGGAGGCTTAGGGGATTAAGGGGGTCCAAAGAAAAATAATACTATTTTATTCATAAATCTATGTCTTCTACTTTATGTGTTTCTATGTCTTTGGGACCTTGGAATAAGTTTCCAAGAGATATGTTTGGGATTCCTTTTAAGATATGTAGTTCAACATAATCATGTAAATATATTCCATGAATTTTGGTTATGCAAGAGACTTTTCATGTTCATTCTATTGGAAATTTGTTATGGATACTGTGTTTCCCTACTATGAAAATAATAGAAATATGGAAATGACTTATGAAAAATGTGTGGAATTTATCCCCATGTGAAAAGGAAATTATTGTCCTTAAGTAAACTACACTACAACTGAGAATCCATGGAGTCTCTAGCGAAGCGATTTCCTGGCCTATATATGTTGGATCCATTGAGGGAAGTGAGATAGCATGAGGGATTGCATGGAAGATAATAGGATCCCACTCCTTGGGTTGTGAAGGTTTATGAGAAAAGAGTGTTAGTGCATTAGGATAGATATAAGAGTTAATAAACTATGCAATACTAGGAAATTGGTCCATGTGAGAGAATTAGAGCCGATCATAATTGATTTCTCCATTGTAGACTCATAGCCTTAGCTCAAGGGTGGCCCTATAGTAGAAATATTATGGGAAATGTTGGCACAGAATTAGAGACCAGGGTTCTCAGAGGTTACCAACAAAGTTACTGTTGTAGTCTAATTGCACTGGAATATTCAACCTTCTACAAGGGAAGGAGGTCTCACCCAAAGAACAACTGAGACATTGTGTGATAAAGTCAATTATAAAGCACACATCATCCAATCTATCATATCATATAACTGTTCCATACTCATGTGTAAAGAGATCATAGAATCATAAGCCTTAGGTCGATAAATATAGTGAATAGTCTGTGTTGCGCTATGTTAAAGTAAACAAATATATTATAGAAATTATAAAACAACAATGCTATTAGTAAATACATAGTACATGAATATTACATGAAAACAAGACCAATCATTCATCCATAGAACAACAAAATTCGCATGATCGAATACTCCTTTCTATATCATTATATCTCAGACTAGTGAAAAGAGGGTTGGTCTTTCATATCACAACTTACACAACATAACCAAAATTAGTTGTTCGCTTGGCATATAGATACTAGAGAATTAATCTCATCTAAACTAATACAACATTTGAATATCAACAAAACAATACAACAAAACACATGTCCATTCTAAAATCTCGACCCTTTCCCCTTACATTTTCCCCAATTTATATCATATTCTTGGTTGTTTCTTTATTCCTCTCCTATGATTTCTTGATTCCACTTTGTTGTTTCTTGCAATTGAAGCTTCTAGGATTTTCCACTTCTTCCTCCAGCTGGCGCATCACTCTTTTTCCTTGTTGGTGCACTGACAGTTATGTTTCCACCCCTTTAATATAATGTTTATGTGTTATGACGTCCGCAAAACCTTTATGCATCCATAAAACAAGTTCTTCAAAATGGAGTGCCCAACAAGCCCCGACCACACTCCTTGATGCATATCGATTCAACCTTTCGTCTCTTTTCTCTGATATCCATGAAATGAAGGGCCCAACTCTAGTACAATCTGTAGTGCTTGCTGTCGAAACCTATCATATTTCTCAACTCTCTCCTTCAATTTTTTTTCCAAAATCAATGCACCCACAACAAATGCCTGCATGGTGTTAATGTCAGGTACCTCAGGCTTTGTGGGTTTGGTAACTATCAATGTCTTCCACTCTAGTTCCACAACATAATCCAAATTTTGGATGTTGACATAAGTCTCCTAGATTGTCGATATACACTCCCTGAGTTGTTTCATAGTCTCTTGTTAAGTGTCATACAATATATATCTTTGTCTTATGGAATTCCCTAACATATCTACTTTCTTATGTCCGTGTTGTATGTTCATGATCATAGTCGAATTTTATTCCCATATAAAACCATCCTTTCACATTTGTTTTCTGCATTCAATGATTAACAAATTCTTGTGGAATAGCCAGTGGATGTGAAGCTTGAATTCCTTCCAAGCAACCTAAACTAGAATGTAAATTCCATAACCTACAATATGCTTGTACTATGTCATGGGTTGGTTTGGGTTTAGGATAACTAGAAGGATGTTCAATGTCTTTTTCTCATCCTCCACCTTACTAATGCAGAGTACCAATAACCGATGTCTTGAATCTCCTATCTCTAGTTGCAACAATCGGCTAGAAACTTCATACAACTACACCTTAGGGATGATTCTCAAATGCCCCTATGTATTTGGGAGTGAGATAAGGTTGTATGATAGGGACATTTATTCCTTGACGTGATGGCGAACACCTTCCCTTAACATTTGTATCCAATATGGAAAGCTAGCTTCTCCCTTATGGAGATTTAGATCAAGTGGGTCATCATCTATGACCTTCATCATCGACATAGCCTATAATTTTCTGGGCTAACTCTTGAAGGATGGGATTTCTTTGTTACTCCCAAGTCCTTATAAAGGAACTTGACTCAGGTCAATGAGGACAGTGGAAGGGTTCAAAGGAGTTTTCACACACAGTCAAATCTGCAAAGACGTTAAGGCTCACGTGGTTGTGCATTTCTGGTACATAGTTCCTAGCCTTTCTCAACGATAAATAACGGTGTGAAATATATTGGGATATGAGTCCAGCCATCATATTGTACACAGGAAAATTCCCAACTATTGTGATGGAGTGTCAACATATCTAGCACCCATATGCAATATATTCCCTTGTACCTTTGTTTGTCCTTTCCTATTTTTCCCATATGGTTTGGGCTCATGGGATAGGATCCTTGTGTCCTCGACGATAGAATGGTCCAAGTTGTATCATCGAGAAAAGACAATTTTATAGTCCATATAAAGAAAGTGATGTGACAACCATAGGTCAAAATGTTGACAGGTGACAATAGTAGGCATTAACTTCAACACAGCCCCTCGAATGCGGAAAAATCCACGATGCAATTTGGGTGAGTACACACATAAGCGAAAATTTGGTAGCAAAATAGTATATCAACTTGAAAAAGTAGTGAATAGGTGAGCGGTTAACTGGAAAAATGCAGACAATTGTTAAACTTTAGGTGATGGTGACAACAAAGACATTATGACGAATAAAAGTGTACTAACTTCTTTTAGCGACCCACGTGATGATACAAGAGCACAAGATTTGAATTTTAGTAGCATTAAGTATGAGAGGATGTGAATACGACCTCCCCAAACAAAAATTTAATATCTGGGCTCAATGACTTGGATATGACAACAAAGAACTAAGACACGTAAACACAAAACACATCACCGTGTATTGACAGAAAGCAAAACAGATACAAAAATGGAAGTCCTACATACTAACCCACTCTTAGAACTAGGAGCATGATGAAACTGTAGTTATGCAGTAGAAAGGTAAGGATTCATGAATGCATCATTCACCCAGCTAGGTCGAATAACTCCATCGAGTTACGCTAATTTGACAGCTCCATATTCACAGATTTCCACAACTATAAAAGGACCAAGCCAATGGATTTGGATATTTCCCAGATGTTTTTTATACTTGTTTTCATATAAGAGCATGAAATCACCTTGCATAAACAACTTACTCTTTATATGCCAGTCATGCCAGGCCTTTTTCCAAGCTTTTTGCATAGACTGATGAAAATATGCTAGGAACCTAGAATCCTCAAGTTCCAATAAATCCTCCACCTACGCGACAATGGAATCATCCTCAATCATCTCGATATCTTGTGCAATGAATAGGATTGGGGTTGGAAGCTCAGGTAGAAAAACAGCTTCTCAGCCATATACCAATTCGAATTGGGTGTAACCGTTTAATCATTTTGTGGTAATCCGATATTCCCATAACATAGTTGGAACTCAGTAATCCCAATCATCCCGATTTGTACAAAAAACATTAGTCATCCCCCTATCCAATATTTTATTAAATGCTTCCATTATTTTGTTAGCTTGTGGATGATAAGGACTACTCTTATGATGTTGAATAAAAAATTATTTGGTAAGGGTCTCTATAGTTTCACTAATAAAGTTGGCTCCTTGGTCATTGGTCAAGTTGCAAGGACAACCAAACCTAGTAATAACATTCTAATAAATAATCTGTGTTGTGGTCACTGTAGAACAATCCCAAAGAACCTCTGCTTCATCCTACCGAGTTAGGTAGTCAATTGTGGTAATTATGTATTTGACCTTGGAATGCTTAGTTGTAGGATTTATCAGACCCATGAAATCAACAACCCATTTTTCAAAATATTGTAGTGCACAGATGAGTTGTATAGGAAACTCATCATGACGAGATGGTTTTCCCACTCTCTTGCATACATCTCAAACCCAATCATATTCTTTAGCATATTTAAATATTGTAGGCCACCATACTCCTGCCTGTAAGATATTTTTGGCAGTTTTGTTTTCACCAATGTGTGCTCCTGCAACTCCACTGTGACATTCCTATAGAATATTAAGTCATTCATGGTCAAGCACACATCTCCACAGCATATTATCCAATCCAAATTTGTAGATTTGGCCTGCAATCAGTTGATAATCTGTTGTCGGAACCACTAGGTGCCTCTTTTGTGTTGTGGAATATTCTGTGAGCATAGTACCATTGATAAAACAATAGGACAATGTCCACCAAATAATCAGGAATGGCCTCAATACGAAACATATATGCATCTAGGAGTTGGTCATCTACAGGTCCGCCACTTTCTCGGGATCCTAGAAGAGACAAGTGATCTGGCCCGATATTTAATTTGCTTGGCTGAATAATCACCTCAAAAGAGAACTTCTGAAACAATATAAATCACCTACAAATGCATCCTTCTAACACGAGTTTGTTCATCAAATACTTCAAAGTAGCATGGTCACTAAAAAACTTAAAATGACTTCCAAGTAAATAATGCCTAAAATTTTATAAATCATACACCATAGTCAAACCTTCCCTTTCAATTGTGGTGTAATTATGTTCATCTTGCAAAATTTTGTAAATGGAAAAGTATATAGGATGGTCCAAGTTTTGTTCCCCTAGTTGTGCAAGAAAGGTGTCGAGTGAAACTACAAAGGAATCAATATGGACTTAAAATTCAACTTTCCAGTTAGGATAAGTCAGAATGGGTGTAGTGCTCAAGTTCTATTTTATCAAGTCAAATTCTTTACCACAGTCTTGAGTCCAATGGAACCCTTCATATTTATTGAGAAGTTTTCTCAAAGGTGTCATTATGAATCGATAGTAATAACCAATATGGCATTGTGTCATGCACATCTTCTTGACAGTGGTAGGAGGAAGTGATCTGAAAATGGATTAGAAATCATACACCACTGGATTCCATCAATCACATGGGGGATTAATACCATATGTTGTATTGTATAGCCACATATCATAAACGTTCCACCATTCACGTGGGGGTTAAATCCATTGCATGTGGTTTTTTTTTAATTATATACTATATATAATATATATAACAAAGAGATTTGTGGTCGATGGGAATAGAACCCACGACCTCCTCCACCCATTCCAACAAACTTAACCAATGTGGCATGAATACAGTTTGCTCAAACAAACCACAACTAAAATATTTATTATGATGCCAATATTCAATATTTAGTGGGATTCCTTCTAATATTAGTAATATGTTACCACTAATTTTGGGATTTTGTTAAGATGGGTGGCCTATTTAATGGCACACACCCCAAATCATTTTACACACAACATTTTTGTTTACAGACAACCTTTTTGTGTTTTACGCAACATTTATTGTGTTTTTGAACACAACATTCTCATGTAGTAAAGTTTTGCTCATTTTCCTTTTGAAGTCAAGTTTGTTGTCTTTTGAGAGTTATAGGGTATTTATAATCATCGAAATCGATTTCCCGAGAAGGAGTCGATGGTGACAATCTTATCATTCATTTGTAAGCCAGAATTCTAAAAATTTGGGATTTGCGAGCTATAAGAGAGCCTTTGGGCATTTTGTAAAGAAATATATAATGTTTATAGTCATTGGATTCGGTTTTCCGAGACAGTGCCAAATTTGACATTTTTAATTGAGTTTGAGTAACATGCAAGAAGGTCATTGTGAAATACAATTATTTCTTTCATGTGATTCTGTATATGTGCATGTATGAATGATTATGAAAGTTATGTTCATCAGTTGAAGTGTTTTGGTTAAGTAAGATATGTCACTTCCATGCAATAAGCATTGCCAATAAAAGAATCTTGGAATAAGAAAGTGGTGTCATACTTAATACTATTTGAGGATCAAGTGATATTAGAGACACTCGGTTCAGATCTAGTGG
Organism: Picea abies; assembly: GCA_900067695.1. Classification (NCBI taxonomy): domain Eukaryota; kingdom Viridiplantae; phylum Streptophyta; class Pinopsida; order Pinales; family Pinaceae; genus Picea; species Picea abies. Next base: position 13,980 of record CBVK0100286898.1, read on the forward strand.
TGTATGATTTCTAATCCATTTTCGGATCAAGTGGTATCAGAGAAGGTTTAACAGGTGAAAGCTTACAAGGTCTAAACACAAGCGTGGTGAAGTAAAACTTGAGAGTTATAATCTAAAGATTGGTTCAAGGAGATTCACTCAAAGATAATATATGGATTCACCAAGGAAAATAGGTCCGTTTGAATCTGAAGATGATTTCTTCAATTCCTTTAATCAGATGAAGGCAATGGTGGAAGATCTTTATAGCGAGAGAGATTTACAAAAAGAAGAAAGTTATGGACAAGTTAAGAAAGAAGATGATCTTCCTCCTTCTCCACCTCCTTCTTCACCTCCTTCCACACCATCATCTCCTTCCACTTCTCTTCCCTCATCTCTGCATAAGAACATTTCTTCAAAAAATCTATTCTTAAAGTTGGATGTCAAGTTTAAATTGCTTATGTATAATGGTGATCCTAATGCAGAGAATCTAGAAAATTAGATTCGCAAATGGAATTTTACTGCCATGTTCAACAGATTGATGAATACGACATAAAGATTCAATTGGCCTCTCTTCACCTTGAAGGAACAATGTTGATTTGGTGGGAAGGTAAACTTTAGGAAGGTATCCAAAAGAGTGGTAAGATTCTCTCTTCTTGGTCAGAATTCAAAGCTTCATTAAGGAAACCATTTTATCCTTTGGCATATTGAAAAAATTCAATTATGGAATGTAAATATTTGAGGAAAGGAAAAGGATAGAGTGTACAGGATTTTACTGAGGATTTTAGGAAGAAAGCATTAGCTTTAAATATTTCATTACATTCTATAGAAACCCTTCTGAAATAGATTGGTGCTTTGCATAGTTACATTCACCATACTCTTCTTTTGTTAAATCCCATTGATTTTGAGCAAGTATGTGTTCAAGATGTACATCTTGAGTCCAAGGGGGAGGATTCTAAAGATGGTTCCTCCAAGGAGTTTAATTAGCAAAAGGGAAGTAAGAACAAAGGAAAAGAGAAACATGTAGCTATAATAAAGAAGGAAGAAGCAAATCTCACATGTAATCATTGCAAGAAAAGTGGACATGATGAAGATCATTGTTGGAAGATGTATCTTGAATTAATTCCTAAAATGTATGGAGGTAAAAGAAAGCAAAAGGTTGTTGTAATAGTCCAACAAGATTTGGGATTTGAATCAGGTGAGGAGACACAAATCAAAACTATAGGTGTTATGAATGCAAACAAGAATGTGTCTATGATGTCTACAAGAGCAAGTGAAGGATATGATAATGAAATAGTCAAGTTATCTCCTAATCATGAAGTGTTTCAAAATTCTCCAAATTTGCAAGATGAAGGTCCATTACATGCAGGTGACAAGGATTTTGTCATGGACCACAGGAATGTTGTTAATTCACTGTCAGTGGAATCTATATGTTTGCTACTACTACTGATATGTTGTGCATGGCTAGTACTGGAAAATATGAATGCAGATAGATGTGGAAGTCCGAGAATGATTTATTATGTTGGCAACATTATTTCAACATTCATCCTTGTTATTCAGTTGATTGTAATAAGACAAGTCATCCAAGCATGGGGAAGAGACACAGGACAAGTGGGAGGCATCTCCCTCATTTAAGGTAAACCTTTTGGAGATCCAAAATCCTCCTAGTGGGGAGGAATGATCCAGGAGGATCCAAAGACATCGAGGCCCATGAGGACCTGGAATGATCACAGGGGTCTATAAGGGTTAAAAAATGCTCAAAATTTGATCATCTCGAAATCTCTTGAAAACTACATAAATGTGTAGATCTCGTCGCAAGCTTTCCAATAATGCAAATATCACCTCTGTTGGACACACCTACCACACTTAGAGGGGGGGTGAATGAGTGTGGGGCTCTTTTTCTTTAAAACTTCCCTCTTGCACAAAACTCATCAATTAGCATTCAACATTTATTCATTACTCATTGTTGTCATTTATAACCAGTTAAATGTAGGCACATATCAGCAACATATATCAACAAGTCATCATCAACAAGTCATCATCACATTGGACACAAAGAACACAATATGTATGTACAATTTTATTTTTATTATAGACTACAATCCTTGGGTTTATCAGCAACAACTTGTTGACGGGCGAAACAGTCCATTCGTCAACTGGGAGAGTGGAACCGGTCCGGGGTTGTCTAAATAACCCAAGCCGTTTGGAATGGACCACCCTGACGATTTTAACGGCTCCGTTGGCCACCCTAAGGTCTCGTATGGAAAATGATTTGAGCTAAGAAGTCTAAAGGGAAACTAGAAACTAATAAAACAAAGATAAATAACTAAACTAATAAAGGAAACTAGAAACTAATAAAACAAACCAAATTAACTACACTAATCTAACTATAAATTACTAACTACTTATATATACAAGATACTAACTATGATTATAATAACTCAAATAAACTACCTAATTATCAATTTAATTACAATTTATTCACAAATATACAATATAGACAAACTACAGATTTGATTAAAACCTGCAAAACTCATGTGATCGCTGTCTTGAACAGCTAAGAATCTCTTTTTTGATTTTTTGTTTTATGAATAAGAAAGTAAACTAACTGAAATTAAACAGATCAAAATTATAACTATATTAAACTACTTAATAAAAGCAGTAAACTAAATACTAATTGACCTGGAAACACTCCAAGTCTGCCCTGTGTAAGATGACTTCTTAAACTGATTGGAGGAGGGAAACTCACACCAGTTAATCCGTATGCTTCTCGTAAACGATCAACTATGCTGCTTCTTGAAGTATGTTACAGGACAAACAAGACATAAAAGAAATCATAACAATTTTCTGATTATAAATTCCTGCAAAAGGGGAAACCTATTATGCAACAAACTTACATATTACAATTCAAATTATGAAGAAGACAAAGCTATCATTCACTAAAAAGAATTGATAATTGTTATGTCTTTTATCGATTTGGAAGAAACAAGATATAGATAACAATAATAAGATTATATCATTTGCATTTGATTTAGGTAGCTAAAGCAATACTAAACCATAAACAAGATGATATACAAAACATGGAACAAAGTGTTGATATATTGAAAAGCGAAATCTATGACAAGACACCAGTTCTGCTCCAGTTTGAATCAGAATTCTATATCCTTGTTTTCCCCAACTGAGGATTATGGATTATTACAAAATCATAAGTTTAAATAGTTTTCTCACAAGGTAAAACATCCTTGTGAATAATAGTAAACAGTTTACACAATCTGGGAATAATCCCTAAAATCTCTTAAACTAAGAAACTAAAAATGCAAGTGAAATCCTTTAAGATATTCTCCAACTGATCCTCGTATCTATTACCAATTCGAATTAACCTATAATAGACACAAAAAATCAAGTTAGAAGAATATTTCATAAAGAAAACAACAAAATTTTGACTCCACGGACTCAGCTACAGAATCATCTGATTCTGTAGCTAGTCAAAGATAGCTAACAGGATCAGATCTCAATCAGATAAAATCAAATCGAATTATCTTTTTTTATCTTCAAAAAAAATCACTAATAATCCAACTCAATAATTATCATACAAATCAAATCGTATCGAAGAAATTCAATTGAAACAGAGTACCCAAAATATCTTTGTTTTGAGTTACCATAGGGTATAGTCAAACTTTGACAGGTCAACATTGGATATGGAACCCAATTCGAATGAGATAAGATATAATCACAATCAATAATCATGATCAACCAGGATAGAAACCATATCAAATAAGATTTTCCACAAACTAAAATTAATATGATCAAACATACGTTACAGCTGTAGCAATATTATTTCAATCAATCATAACGATAGAAAGCCTGTAAGATTTAGCACGACATTCATTCTATTTTGATTGCTGTGTATGAAACAGTCAAACTCAAACAGAATTGCGAATCATAACTCGAATTGTAATCAAACAAAATATAATTATTGACGAATTCGTTGTTCTGGGTATATCATTTTGTTTTACAACTTCGTTTGTAAAAAATACAGTGTTTGTTTAATTCTTCAACAGAACAGATCAGACTTGCCTTACAAAACGACTAACAGGAAGTTGGTTATGATTTACATCAATTCTAAATATAGAACAAAACCCTGTTTTGCAACAAAATCAAAATCGTATCCATATTGGTCAAAAGAAGTAGATAATCATGGTAGATGAATCGTAACCAATTCGTGTACAGATTGTATTTCAATCATGTTTGCAAAACAATTTTCTTATAATAGATATAACAAAACCTTTCATCGTAACCAATTTGAATTAAGCGAATCCAATCATCGATTACCAAAATCAAAACTAAATCCAACGCATGCCATAAACAAAATTCGATTTACAAATCCAATCATATACAACATTATACAACAATGCATGTTTATATACAGAGTTCACGAATATACCATATAAATGAGCAAGGGTTATACCAGCTTGACCATTGAGACTATGTCAATTTTGAATTGACAATAGCTGTAGCAGACTCGACATTTTTGAACAGGATTGAACCCGTAGTTCTTTTTTTCTTATCACTGGGTTGTTCTCTTGCAATCTGATCAGTGAGCTTTGCCACTTGGTTTTCCAAATCATGGATTTTGGATTGCAATTTTGGGACATCCAAGTAGTATCTCTCCAACCACAACCCACATTGACCACAAGGTGGTGCAACAACTTGAACAGAAGGGGGTTTTGATGATTCCCCAAGGGTTTCATGAAGTGGTTCTATACCAGGAAAGTCAGGTTTATTCCGCAGGCAAGGAGGTAAGTTCTTGACGAAATCGTGAGGAGGTTTTCCACACAATCCTTCGGAATAAGGATACTCTTCGACGAGAAATCGTTCAATGTCAGAATCAGAGTCCTCACTGACAATGATGGGATCTGTTTTGGAAGGGGGCTTAGATTTATTCCTCTCCATACGAGAGATCAACCTTGCATTTTTCTTGCTTCTAATATTAGCACCAGCCTTTGCTCTAGTCTTTCTGGTTGTAGGCTTAGTGACTTTGGTCTGTTTAGTCACAGCCATAGATGAATTCGTAGGGGACTCAGGCTTAGGCTTAGGTAACAGAACATCAAAAGGCATACGGGTAGGTTTTCTCTTGGTAACCATGACCTTATCCACTTGTGGAGGGTTGGACTCTTCAAAGCCATTATGGATGAGAAACTCATGCCAAGAATCACCACACAATCCCAATTCATGAACCAAAATTATTTTAATCAAACCCACATGGAAGAGGCTAGTGTCAGCCTGGCTACACTTGTATCGTTTAGCCATTTTGAACAAACTTCGGTGTAGATAGTGAGGCAAAGTTAGTTCGAATCCCATAAACACCATCAATAAACGCAAGTGAAACAGATAGACAAACCCATACCTGCCTTCACAAGTAACGAATTGTTTGATAACCATTAACAAATCGTACCAGCGAGGTTTCAACATCTTTGAAGGCAAACCTCTGTCGCATGAGCTCACTGTCCGAGACTGAAACAGTAATGTCCACGGGACATCATTAACCTTGTAGCTCTTCGACCACTTTTGTCCCTTGACAGGCAGGCTAGTTGTTGTGCTGAGAAACTGCTCAGTGATTCCAAGCTGGACATCTCCAACTTTAGCTCGGCATCCGTCAAATGACAAAGAAAACTGCCGAGACACAGTGAAGCTATAGCCATTGAACTTCTTAATGAAGTCAAGCCATCTATATTCTTCCAGGTCTCTGTATGCATTATCAAAGGTTAGCAACGCTTGGCACCCATTGGGCTCGACCCTTACAACAGGAGCCATAGCTTCTGCACATGGTAGGGTTCGAACTGAATGAATCGATGCACAGAGCGAAAATGAGAGGGTTTGACAACTTGAATGCTCGACGAGACCGGAAATAACTGCATGCGTGCGAAGGTGGTGGGATTACCACCGCCACGCATTGCATTAATTGCTGAGTACAGTGTTATCATAACCATAAACGTTTATACCATGTGTATCGGCCAACAAATAGATGTGTCATCACATTAACGTGCCACTTACCTGAAACAGAACCAACACCATACGCTCCATTCATTTCCAAGTGTACAGTTCCATCATATATCATATCCAACGATACATCGTGTCAATCAGTCGTTTTACACCAAGGTTAAGTTTAGTCAATTCCAAAACATGGTTTAAAACTATTGATCGCTTCATGAAATATCAACTCATAAAACAATATGTGCAAGCATCGTTTCAAAAGATTTAATCAACGTGCCCTCAAACCATTATTATTCTTCAAACTGACCTTATATTCTCACCAATGCATTCATTTGCGCAATGAAATGTTTGCATTCCAAAGTTCCTAAAACATTGCAATCTAGAATCTCTCATGATATCAATGAACCAAGAAACTATAACAATAAGAATAAAAGCATATGAGATCAAAGCTTTGATAAGATCAAAAATAAAACCAATAAATCTTGATGCTCTCAAGCTTAGTAATCAAAAGATTCAATATGCGCAATGAAGGTAAGAATGGGCTTAAAAGATAGAAGTTTGAAAACCCTTTTCAATCATGCGATAAGCCAATGGTCGAATGTCCCTAGGAGAAGTCAATAAGAGATGACTACAGTCCAAACAATGAAAAAGGTATTTTCACACTTTCAGTTGTGAAAATCAAATCAAAATCAAATTGCAATTGTCGCAAAAATGAAACAAATGTCTAGAAGCACAATGCGATGATGATTTGTCATTAACGAGACAAGAGGTGTAGGCAGTGTTTTTTAAGATAAATAAAAAAATGAGTTGGCTGCCAACACAACTGAATAGAGTACAACTCTACAAGAGCACTAGCTCTATATGCAAGACTCAGCTTACATTCTTAGCACCAACTGAGATGAGGCAACAATCCTCAACAGATATCAATCTGTGAATAGGTACGTGACCTGTCAGTAGTGTAGCCCACGTGTGCACATGCCCTGGCTCACTACAACCCGCATGTGAATGCGACTAGTGTATAATGTAACAAGCGTATGCTCTTGAGAAACTAGGGTTTTTCTTTGCTTCACATGCTCATATCCTCTCCAACCTGCAATCACTTTCTCTTCTATCTTCCACTGTCCAAATTGACCCACAACCAGTCACAACACATCCAATCTCTCCAATAGCTTTCTCATGCTCCACAATAAATCAATATGAATGCTATCTCAATCATGTATAAATAACTAGTATACCATAGAAATCATGTAACTACTGAATCACAAGAGTGTTGCTCACTCCATCAACCAAATCAACCAAACTGATCCACATCATAGAAGCCATACCAAGAATTCCCTAAGCATTCACAACATATCAAACACTAGCATCTATCAAGACAATAATGTAACCATATCAGTGTCTTAGTGATATATATGAGGCCATAGAATGCAGATCTGGAACCTGCCTCATCATCCAAGAGATTTGCACCAGCTCAAACACAAATCTCCATGATTTTATTCAATCCACGCTCCCTGTACACAGTCATCCCATGTGTACACTCACCCTATACACAACCATCCTACGTGTACATGCACCCTATACAAAAACAACCCGCGTGGGCATAAGAAAATAGGGTTTTATGTGGATCCGAGAATTTTGCCATCAAGATCTCTGATATTGCTAAAAATTTGATGCGTCCATGAGATCCTCCTCTCTCTCTCTTCCTCCGAATAGATCTTCAATCATGCTTAAGAGATCCATACCAATAAGATTCTCTCACAAGAAGCTCTCCATCAATACCCCAAAAGATATTCACAAGAAGCTCTCCATTGATCCACAAAAAGGATTCTCACCAAATGTACATTTTACAAGAGATCCTAGCTTCTTATTTATACTTTCATCTTCTAGGCCACTTAACCCATTTTTAGGTTACTTAACCAAATTTCTAGTTCACTTAACCTATTTTCCTT
>CBVK0100286899.1:0-21896 GCA_900067695.1 Picea abies
CTCTTCCGATCTCACATGTATTCAACAATCTCCCTCTTCATGCCTGGCCAATAATAGTGGCTCTTGACTATTGAAACTAATTTTTGATATTTTGGGTGTCTAGCATAAGGTACATTCTACATCTCTTTTAAAATTATACTCCTAAATTCAGGAGAATTGAGTACATAAAGTATGTTCTTGTACAAGATAATTCCATCAATTCCCAATTCATAATCTTCAACTTTCTGTTGCATTTTTGTAGATTTTAACCTTGTACAATATTTACTGCAAATAGATTTTCAGTAAAAAAATAGAAAAGATACAATGGAAAATACAAACATTATACAGATATTTTTCCCCTGGAAACCCAAATTAGGAAAACCAGCATATTCTATATTCATTCATTGTGTTATATTGTTTACAATACAATATACATATAGGATCCAGTGGCATCCAAAACCCTAACTCAATCATATCTCTCACAAAGTGATATTGAATATCAATATGTTTTGTCTTTGAATGATAAGTCGGGTTCTTCGCTAGAAAAATTGCACTCTGACTGTCAAAATCTATCCTTACATCTTTTTGTACCAACCCAATACCTAAACACAATCTTTGTAACCATACTTCTTCCTTACTTGCATGAATGGCTGCCATGTATTCAACTTCTATAGTTTAAAGTGCCACTACAGCCTATCTTTTTCTCATCCAACTTATTGCTCCTCCAAACAGGTTAAACACATACCCACTTGTATATCTCCTACAATCCAAATCTCCAACCCAGTATTCATCCACAAAGCCATGTATATCCACCACTCTGTCCAATCCCAGTCTTCCCTCATAACACAATACATAGCTAGCATTGCCACGCAAATACCTAAAACCCTTATTTATTGTTGTCCAATGCTCCTTCCCTAGTTTTGACATATACCTGCTCAAAAATCCCATTTCATGTGCAATGTCCAGTCTAGTACAGACCATTTCATACATCAAACTGCCAAATGCACTCGCATATGGAACATGAGACATGTCCTCCTCCTCTTCCTGTTTCTTGGGACATTGACCCGAAGATAACTTTACCCCAACAGGAATAGGAACCTTGACCGGTTTACATTCATGCATATTAAACCTCTGCAATATTGTCTCGACATATTTTCTCTGATTTAACCAGAGTTTCCTCTTTTTTCGATCTCTTTTAATTTCCATGCCCAAAATGAAATTTGAAGCATCGAGATCCTTCATGTCAATTTATAGGACAACTGATTTTTCACATCCTGGATAATCTCCTTATTGTTTCCTATCAGCAACATGTCATCCACATACAAGACCAAATAAATTAAATGATCACCAATTAATTTAAAATACACACAATGATCCTCTTTTCTTCTTGTGAAGCCAAGTCCCAGCATATAAGTATCAAATTTTTTATACCACATACTTGGTGATTGTTTCAAACCATATAGGGACTTTTTCATCTTGCATACCAGCTCCTTCTTTCCCTTCACAGCATAACCTTCTAGTTGCTTCATATGGATTTCTTATTCCAAATCCCCATGTAGGAATGATGTCTTCACATCCATCTACTCTACTTCAAAAACAAATGCAGCAGCAACAAATAACAGAAATCTTATAGAGGTTAACTTGGCAACATGAGAAAAAATCTCACCAAAATCAGTTCCCTCGGCCTGGGAATAACCCTTTGCTACTAACCAAGCTTTGTATTTATTCATTTTTCCTTTGCATTCAACTTATTTTTATTTACCCATTTACTGCCAATGGGATTTCTTCCATTCGGAAACTCCACTAGATCCCAAGCCTCATTCTTATCCAAGGCTTCCATTTCTTCGTCCATGGCCTTTTTCTAGAGATTTCCATCCTCTAAATCCATTGCCTCCCTGACAGTTCTAGGATCATCATCAGTAATAGACAAATAAAAATTTGAATGGAAATTAGATGGAGTATACCTTTCTGGTATCCTCCTTTCTCGAACTGATCTCCTCAATATTGGAGTATGAGGATCCTCTTCTTCTGATTCATGTTCTTTTGTAGAGCCTGGCTCATCATCCTTTAAATCAAACTCTATTTTCTCTAGTTCTTCCTTACTTGGTAGGACTTCCTGTTTAAAAACATCCTTCATTTCTCTAAATACCACATCTCATCTATACACTACCTTCTCATTTTTTGGGTTCCAAATGTTATAACCCTTGAGACCATCTTTATATCCAATAAAGATACACTTTTCAGCCTTCTTATCTATCTTACTCATGTTTTCCTTTGGAACATGAACATATGAATCACAGCCAAATGCCTTGAGATGTGTGAGAGAAGGTTTCTTACCAGTCCATACTTCTTGTGGAGTCTTGTCATCCAACACTGATGAAGGTGATCTCTTGACCAAGTAACATGCAATACCCACTACCTCTGCCAAGAATTCCTTGGAGGTATTTTCTTCTCTAGAAGGAGATTCTTCAAATCCCTTCTATTTCTCAACTTTGGATCTACACTACTTCTTGTAGTGCCCTTCTTTTCCACATCTCCAACATACCTTTACAAACTTTCCGGGAGATTTAGATCTACCCTTATACTTAGATCTCCCACTTGAGAACTTAGATATATTTCTTTCCTAGGAGCGCCCTCTTGCAAATAATGTGTTTGTGCTCAGTCCTTCCATATTCTTTTGTCTCTTCTCCCCCGAAAAAAAGGATGAGACCACTTCATCAAACTTCAAGGAAGTTGTATTAATACCTATGGCCACAACCAGACTATCCCACGAGTCTAGTAAAGAAAACAGTAAACTGATACATTTATCTTCATCTAAAATTTTAATATCAACAGATACTAACTTACTTACGAAAATATTGAAGGTGTTCAAATGCTTTGCCACTGAGTATCCATCTCTCATCCTCATGTTATACAATTTCTTTCTCAGGAATAGTTTATTTACTAGGGACTTAGAATGATACAACTTCCCCAACTTATCCCATAAATCCTTGGTTGTAGCTTCCTCTGATAAATTCAGTAATATTGAATCTAAGAGACACAGTCGGATTGTTCTATTTGCCTTTCGATCCAACTTTTTCCAGTCATCTACTAAAGTTCCTATAGGTGCAGTACTACTACTTAGATCTATCATGATCTAGGTAGTACTACTACCTAGTACTACTTACTACTACCTAGTACTACTTACTACTACCTAGTACTACTACCTAGATCTATCTCCATCTTCAAATTGCTTGCCATTTCTTTTCACCTAAAAAATCAATACCATAGACTTCCTACTGTAACAAGGCTTATCATAGTCCTGAGCCAAACCATTGACCACAAAGGCATCCCCCTGAAGCCAACAAAGATCTGATACGAAATTTATATTTTAACCTTGTACAATATTTACTGCAAATAGATTTTCAGTAAAAGAATAGAAAAGATACACTAGCAAATACAAACATTACACAGATATTTTTCCCCTGGAAACCCAAACCAGAAAAACCAACATATTATATATTCATTCATTGTGTTACATTGTTTACAATACAATATACATATAGGAGCCAATGACATCCACAACCCTAACCCAATGACCTGGATTAGTCAACAACCCTAATTCCTTAACTAGAAATAGAAAACCATCGACAAAAAACCATGTGCCGAAAAACCACCTAAATATGTGACATGTTTCCCGAGGTAGAAAAACCATGCTTCTTCTTTTTGTTCTTATTGCATCAAACTTTCTTCCTTTTCCTTATTTATTTTCTTTCATTGCTATATCATTTTCTATGCCCTTGTATTTTTCTTCTTCAGTTCATGTCCAAGATTCCATCTGCTTCAACTTTCTCTGTCATCTTCTTCTGTCATGGAGTTTGTGTCTTTTGCTACTTTTTTGTGGCTTCCTTCTTAACCTTTTGTCTAACTATCCATAGTCACTTCCCTCTCTTATTTTATGAGCTTCACCATGCTCATTGTGAGCTGCAAATAAGCTTTGTAGTAACAAGTGTTGTTGATTGCAACTATGTGAGACATTCTCCATCTTAAAAACTTATGAGATGTGGATCATTGTAGCCATGTGATACTTTATCCATATTACAAACTTGAGAGAAATCCCTTGAGAAGGTTTGTGGTTCCTATCTGAGACAGAGCTAGAACGTAGAGATTACCTCCTCCATACAGAGAATTGAGAAGAACTCCAAATGATTATCCTGTCGGAAAGGTGATCTATTGAGTTGGACGTGACTGTGGCTAAGCAGAAGGTGAACGTGTGAAATCCCAAAGTGTTGGGTGCATCATCATGAGAACTGAAATGAAGATGATGTATTAGCCTCCTCTACACTGAAGAGTTGACGAGAAACTCCAGATGACTATCCTGTGTAATGCAGTGGGAAACAATATCTGTTGAGTGGATGTGCATGTGGACGAGCACAGGTGAACATGTGAAGAAGTGATTCTTTTGTGTAATGCAGTGAGCCAGACATATGGACATCCCTATGGATGTGACCCTATTGGATGAACACTAGTGGGTGTACCAGATCCCTTTCTATATTTTTCAAGAGTCATACCTGCCTGTAACCCTAATTGTAATGTAAAGGGTACAGGTCAGCCCCACCTTAATGTAACTGGTAATTAATGTAAAAGATAATTAATCTGGTTAATATCAATTATATTATAAGCTAGTGAGGTCGGCCCTGTTGTGCCAATAGACACTTTTGTTGACAGGTTTGGGTTAGTATAAGTAAAGTTAATTTCCCCATTGAGGAAATATATCTTTCATGTGAGTTTGGAAAATTCAGGAAGTACACCTTCTTGGGAAAAGTGCGCACCTCTCTTGGGTGCTAGTCTTCTAGGGTTTGAGCACCCTCTTGTGTGCTAGGTTTTATCTTGGTGGTGAAGGTATTTCTCTTGAAGAATATAGCAAAGGATTTGGTTGGGTTTTCCTCCCTTGTTGATAAGGGTTTCCTAGGTGATCCAGAATTGGATCTAGGAGCTTGATGGGGCTCAGAAAGGCCTAAAAATCAAAGTTATCATAATGGCTTAAAAAAGGATGTGTGCATAGGCCTTGTTGATACAAACCCAACACAACTTGAACAGGATCAAACAGACATCGTATTATCCTGATATCGTGATCTGTTCATTTGTCCAAATAGACAAAAAAGTGATGATTGTACAGTCCGTACAGTGCCACGTCGCAGCTAGATGTACAGGTCGTATGACCATATAGCTGATATGGCAGGCACAATTGGCAGTTGATCGTACAGTGACTGAGCGTATGGACTGACATGTGGTAGGTTGACTAGGCATATGGACTGCTGGCATGGACAGGTACAGGGGACCAATCAGGGAGTGACATGTATCACCCTTACAGTGGTGACACATGGCACATCCATACGGATGACATGGTAGGTCCATACAATCTGTACGACATGTGGCACTTGTGTGGTAGGTTCGTACAATCTATACGACATGTGGTGCTTGTGTGGCAGGTATAGGTGGCAAACAAGTGGACCATTCAACGTTCGACACGTGGCATGGTTTCAAAAAATGGCATGGTGCCACGTGGTCAAGACATGGGTTTCCACGTGGCACCCATGGATTGGATACTTTCATTGCAAAATTATTTGGAGTTTGTGGGATTTGAACCCACGACCTCAGTTTGGGGCTACGCCTTAGCAGGATTGGGCTAGCCAGCCCGCTCGCACAATGGAACTTAACCTTATACGTTCCAACTTTTATTTAAGTTTCCAAGTGTGTAGTTCCAAGTGGAGGAAGGGCTAGGGCTTAGCCCCATCCCCCGACACATCTCCATACGTCTGTTCCAACGTGACCATAGTTGTATGTTACGAGCGCGGTGGTGGTTGTTAGCCCATGGTTTTCGGCACCCATAACCATATGACTCGACGTTTAACGTTGTTGTAGGCGTATACGGTTAGCACCTAGTTAGTCAGGATAGCTCATCGACCAGGGCACTTGACCAGGAGGTAAGTCTTATCACAATTGCACATGGAAAGGGATAAGGCCTGGTCGCATGGGCCAAGCCACACGACTAGGTGCCAAAAATGTTGAGGGGGGCCAACATGTTTGGAGATAAGCCCATGGCCACGTGCAGGTGCCTAATATGACCAGGGGCCAGTGCATAAGGGGTTGCACCCAATATTAGCTATAAACTGAGTTTTTCACTTTAATATAGTGATTTTTATTAATTTATAGGCCTGCTTTTGGAGATTTTGGTCATTATTGGGAGATATTGGGCCCTTTTTTAGGCTAGATCTTGGGGGAAAGTTGGGAGATGGTTACCAAATTCAAATATATATAAACAAGGCCTTCTTGATGCCATGAAAGGACATTCAGAGCAAGTTTATGCTGAATATTTTCTAAGCCAGCGCCATTTTTATGCAGGGAAGATGTTGAGGAGCGCACCCTAGAACTGTGTTTCTTGATATATTATAGGAAAACATACAGTTCTATCTACGCAATTAGATTGCATATCTCTCTCTCTTTCCCTTCTTCTCTCCCCTCCTTGTCCACCCAGCTACAAGGTTGATCTTCGCACCCAGTTGAAGATCTTACAATACAACAGTATTCTCACAACACAATGCTTTCTCTCATGCGATCAACAATAATCGCTCCCTTAACCCACAATGACGAACTCATAACCAACCCATCCTAGTTCCTCTAGACCTTTATTTATACATTACATGACAAACGTCTAGGTGTCAAAACCCTAGATCCCAAAACCCTAGGTGTTTAGAACCCTAGATCAACTTGACCCACGTTTTCAAGGTTTTTTCCTTCTTTCCCACGCGGTGCTCCAAAGCATCTGTTGGTGGATTTTTTTGCTTGCTGAGTTGTCCATGATCCATCTTCCCTGCTAATATGTCTTCGTCGGTCTTCTCATTCAACGACTCATTTTCCCTTACTTCGCTCCTTTTCTACTTCTTCGACCACTTCGACCCATTCTCAGTCACTGTTCCTTCTGCATAGTTCATACTTCGCCTTCAGACTGCGCGGAGCAACCTGTGCTTTCTGCTCTATCCCTCCCTTCCTTATGCAGACTGTCTTTTCTATGTTTGGTACCCAGTTTCAATTGCACCTAGTACATAGACCCTTATTTTTATGCTTTTACTCAGAGTTGCGAGGAAACTGGTTGTCATAGTATAATTTCAACTAGCTCTCATTCACTAAACCTTCCTTCCATTCTCCATTCAAATTCTTCAACTGCACAGCTCCTCCTTCTGTAACATAGGAAACCTCATATGGCCCAATCCAATGTGTCATGAAATTCCCTAGATGCTTTATGAACTTTTTGTCTTATACCAATACCAGATCTCCTTACCTAAATTCTTTCTTTTTGATATGGTTGTCATGGTAGGCCTTCTCTCATTCCTTCTGTACCTGCTGATGGAATCCTGCAATGAACATTTCTTCTTCCAGTTCTACCAACTACACGAGCTTGTTTTGAACAGATCCAGTGTCATCCATATCTATGAATGTTGTGATTCTTATACTAGGAACCAAATATTCCATAGGTACGACTGGTTCTAGGCCATAGACTAGCTTAAAGGGAGTCTGCATTGTCAGCTTCTTGCAAGTGATCTATAAGCCCATAATACTGTGGGCACTCTCAAATCCCAATCATCTATGTTTACACTACAGATATTCATCGGTGATGTCTCCAAGATCTTATTGAAAGCTTCAACTATTCCATTCTCTTGTGGGTGGTATGGCGTACTCTTCTGATGATGAACTTTAAATTCCTGAGTTAAGGCTTCAATAGTCTTATTAATAAAATGTGTACCTTGATCACTCATCAGGGTCTTCGGGCATCCAAATCGGGTTATGATATCATCAAATATGAATCACCTAGTTGTAGTTGCACTACAGTCCTTAACTGCTCTTGCTTCTACCTATCTGGTCAAAAACTTGGTCGTAGTGATGATGTAACGAGCTCATGTGCGCTTTCCCGGTGGGTTGATAGGTCCCACAAAATCAATGGCCCATTTCTCGAATGCTTGTAATGTTAATTGTGGTGCTAAAGGAATTTCATCCCTTCTGGAAGGTTTACCAACTCTTTGGCACACATCGCAGGCTTTGTAGTATTCCTTATCATCTTTGTTTAAAGTGGTCCACCAAAGGCCAACTCTAAGAACCTTCTATGATGTTTCTTGTCCTACATAATGTCCTCTTGCAATGCCCTCATGTGCTTCTACCAAAATTAGTGGTCTTTCTGCCTCCATAACACATCTCCTCGGGATCTCATCAGGTCCCATCTTATAAAGTTCTCCCACCATAAGTGAAAAATCTACAGCACAAACTACCATTTGTTTCTTCTGAATGACTGTATATTCGCAGGGTGCCATTCCTATCGATAAGAACCGCACTATCTTGACAAAGTGATCGTCAACCTTTCTGATGGACAACAATTGTGCATCTGGTAGTGTATCATCCAAACTGGTAGGTTCCTCTCCATGTTCTAACTTGGACAAGTGGTCAGGTCCCTTGTTCATTCTCCCTAGCTTGACCACGATCTCAAAATCATATTCCTGGAATAACAATAGCCATCTGCATATTCTTCTCCCCAACACTGGCTTGTTGACTAGGTACTTCAGTGCAGAGTGATCAGTAAACATCTTAAAATTTCCTCCCAATAAGTAGTGATCAAACTTCTGCAGCACATACACCATGGCTAAACCTTATCTCTCAATGGTAGTGTAATTTATCTCAATTGTAGAGAGATTCCTACTAGAAAAGGCTAACAAATGGTCAATATCTCTTGCTCTCGGTTGTGATAACACTTCTCCTAATGCAATATATGAAGCATCGACATGCACATGGAATTCCTTACTCCAATCTGGGAAAACCAGAATGGGCGCAGTGACCATTTTTTTGTTTCAGTGTGTCGAAGCTCTGTTGACATTCCTCTGACCAATGGAACTGACAATCTTTCTTTAATAACTTCTCCATAGGTTTTTTTGTCTATGTATATCCCTTAATGAACTTTTTGTAGTGTCATGTATGTCCTAGCACAGTGTGCAGCTATCTAGCCAAAGTAGGAGGAGGTAGATCAGCAATGATGGAAATCTTGGAAGGATTTACCAACAACCCCTGCTTACACACAATATGGCCTAGCAGGACTCCAAAGGGAAAAAAGAATATACACTTCTTCAGATTCAGGGAAATATGACATTGTATGTACTTATCCAACATTAGTCTTAAGCATTCAATATGATTTTGCAAGAAGCTAAAAACAGTCCAATCGTCAAAATATGCTTCCAAAAATTTATGTAAAAATTACTTGAATGCTTCGACCACCACCCTAGAAAAGATGGTTGGTGCATTCTTCAGTCCGAAAGGCATCACTATGTACTGGAAAGAACCCCATTCTGTTGCAAATGTGATCTTATGGCGATCTTCCTTAGCAATCTTGATCTGATGATAACCTGAAAATCCATCTATGAAGGAGTAAACTTCTTGTCCTCCCACATTATCTAACACTTCATCAGTAAACGGTGTAGGGAATGGTTCATGTAAGAATTCATCATTCATATTCCTTAAATCTACACAGATTCTAATCTCTCCTAACTACTTATCTTGGACCACCATAGGGATAATTCATTCTGATTCTTCAACAGGTTCTATGATTCCTGCTTCCAGCATTCTTTCTAATTCAATCTTGACTTTATGTTTATAATCGGGATCCAGTCTGTAAGGTCTCTACTTGACTGGCCTTGCATCTGGTTTCAAGGGGATCTTCATTTCTCCCATGGGCCCTTTAATTCCCTTCATGTCTATGAACTTGGTTGGGAACAAGTCCTGATATTCATGCAGTATTTTTGTGATTTTATCAATAGTGGAATCATCCCAATAATCTCCAACATTTGTGATCTTATGTGTTTGCTCTATTCCAATATTAACTTTCTTGATTTTGATTAGTTGTCCAATGAAGGGTAGTTCGAATCCTGGTCCTTCTATGTCTCTCTGTCCTTCAGTTTCTACGATTTTCACATTCTTGGGATCATCGTCTTCATCAACATTGATATTGTAATAGCCTTGCAGTTTCTGAAGAGGTGCAGTCCATTCATCCTCTTCTTGCTCCACATGGAGTTTAGGTGCCTCCTCGAATAATTTCTATCTTACAACTTGTAAAGCTTTATCTACTGTGGCGTACTGACTTTCAAATAAAAATGTAGCTACAAAGTTATGAGTCATACCGTACCAATCTGCAGTGGTGAGGCACAGTTCTGCTTGAAGATACCAATTAATAGGCATTGTGTCCAAAGTGTTAATGAATTTATGCACCCACTGCTCTTGAGGAATGTTTCGCTAGGCCTCCTCACAATTTTGCACATGGTCCTCTGGACAGCTCTGACCCATGTATCAAACTTCACACCCTTCGATTTGGTCTAAAAACCACACTGTCATCAAAGTGTGACATTGCACCCATTCCACGATGTTCTTCTTGTGTGTTCCCCACCATCTCGTTGGGTTTTCTTTCAAGACTTCATTCAGTGCCAACAGTCGTTGTTGTATTGGTACAATTTCTTCAAATTCTGACAAGAATGTTTCTAAATGATTTAAACCATCAAATGTGGGTAGATTGCTTACTTCTGTGCCAATCCAATGAACTTCCCTGATCAATCTAGCACACCTCTACGCAGAAACTTCATATATTTTTTTCTGCCAGTTCTCTAGTGCCTATTCGGAATCTGATGAGCATGTGTTGTCACTTCGCCAGCTTAAGTTCCCATTTATTGTAGGATTAATGTAATCCTGTTGTCTTGTTGTTAATTTATATATATTCTCTAGTTCATAAGCATGGTCTTATTCTCTTATGGGTTCTGTGTATCTGCGACCTTCATCAAGATCAAGAGGTGCAATGACCCTAAGGCCATCACCTTCAAATGTCATTCTTCGTTTCTCTAAGTCAACCACAGTTGAATTGTTGAAAGCCCAATCAATTTCTAACAGCGCAGGATAAGGATAGCTATCATCAACTATATCAATCACCTCGAAGTCTGCAAATGTCCTTACCCCGTTGATGTCTACAGAGACATGCTCCAGCCTTCCAAATGGACTTACTGCCTGTTGATTAGCCATCCTGAGCTTGATAGGGGAGTAAATCAACTTAGGCTTTCCCATCAATGCCCAAGTCTACTTCGTCATAACATTGACTTCTGATCCTAAGTCAAGGACCACATAATCTATGTCATAATATCCAATCTGAGCATTAAGGTGTAGTTCCTTATTTTTCCTTTCCTTTCTAGCTACTTGATGTACTACTTTATTTAGCAGAGGAGTTATCCCACCTATCTCATATGATCAAATTTTGTAGTTCTTGTACAACTCTTTCATCCTTAATCAAATTAATGCAAGTACATAAGAATTCCATAAACTTGCTTACCTCTTTTCCTTCTCTGGGTGAAGCAGACTGATCAAATGCCAAAGGAATTCCACATTCTCTCACTTCTGGTTGTGTCTTTGACGAAGAATCCTAATCTCTTCCAAATTATCTCCTTGCCTCTTCAAACTTTTGCTTTTATTCCCTCGGATCAAACACTTGTGTATTCTCTGCATCTCTTCTAACCCTTGATTCTTCTATAGTCTTTTCTAGGGTCACTCTTTCTTTGCCTGTAACCGCGCCTCCTCTAGTGATAATAGCGACTCTGGGATCCTCTCCGTGAGGTTCTACTGAGATTAGTTTTACTTGATGGTTTCCTCCTCGTCTCTCCTGAAGTTTGGCTAATAGCACTGGGAAATATTCAATAACATGTTCAAATGAATTGCAATAACTGCAAGTGGTACAAGGGTTCTGACAGACCCTTGCCAAGTGTCCTAGTTGTGCACAATTATAACAAATGATATGACCTTGACCTCAACCCATGCCTCCTCCTCATCCTCTTCCTCTAAATCCACCACGAGGGTTGAAGTTTCCTCTTCCTAGAGAATTAAACTGTGTAGCATTTCCCTCCTCCTGTACTTCACCTTGAATCCTATATGTATCTCTATATTTCATGCAAGAGGTCATAATCCCTACATTCATTCTCTTCATGCCGCTCAAATTTACAGAATGTGCAGTAAAGGTTTGTAGGTGTCTGGACATATTTTTTCATGTAATAGCATTCACCAGGGCGATGTCTATTTCTACATACCTCGCACCAGGGTAGAGTAACCTGCTTCAAAGGGCTCGGAACTCCAAAGGCCAAGTACTCATGAAATATGGGACAATGCTCCTTATCATGACCTTTTGATTTGCATCTGATACACCATATGTCCTGTCTTTTATCTTTTCCCTTGTCTTTCTTCATATCTTCAACCTACAGAGATAAGCTAGTTAGTTGACTCAAAATTTGACTCATACCTGAGTCGAATTCTCCCACAGGGGTCGATTCTAGCTTCATGGAAATATCCAACACTTCAGCCTGTGAAGAAACCTTCTGTTGCATCAGAGGAACTTTGATATGTGGTAAGAGGGCATCAATGAACCATTCTTTGTTCTGCTCTTCTGGGATCTGAAAACTCAAACATCCTGTCAAGGTCTTAAACCTCTGATCAAACTCTCAAAGAAGTTCATCTACTCTCTGCTTGATTTCTTTCAGTTTTGTAATGCACTTTGACTCTGACTTGGGTTTCTTGAACTCTACACTCAATGAAGTCTTGATATCGTTTAGTGGTTTAGGTTGTGCAAATCCTTTAAAAAACTTCATGTACCATCTCAATGAGCAGTCTCTTAAGGTAGTACTAAACTGATCTCTCTTAACAACTTCATCATTGACTTACTTAATACTCCATGCAACTTCGCATAAGAACCAATGTTGATCAGGATCTTCAAATCCATCTCCTCTAAAGATAGGTAGCCTCATTTCATCTGCCATAGATCTTCCTATGGTTCTTGACTGAGTATGTGATGAATTGTTGGTAACAGTGCTCTGAGTGCTCTAAGTGCTCTGATATCTCTAGCTACTCTAGTTACTTAACATTGCTAAAATAGAAGGAGGATTAATAGTACTTACTTCGATAATCGACGCAATTCCTGAATTTTTTGGTTCGTCTCGATGAGGTTATTCAATATTCTCTTCCTCTGCCCCAGTGGATCCTTATTGTTCCTTGTTCAATAACTCTTCTTCTTCTCCACTGTAGAACCCTTCGTCATGTGCTAGTGGTTCGTGGTTCTTCTCAAATAGGTTCACCAGAGGAACCTCTCTGAAGGTTCTCCCACTGCGCATATGTCCAACCTCTATGTTGCTGTTGTTGTTTGAGTTCTTGAACATTAGCTCTTCAATCCGACCAATTATTGTATCTTCAAGATGTTCTTCTCATGCAATAGCATCTTGATCTTCAATTTCAAAAAGTGTAAAAATTTTCCTCTCGGTCCCTTAAAGAAATACCTCTTTGCTTGGCTATATGACTCTACTCTCTCAATAGAAAACTCGGTAATGTACCCTCCAATAGTGCTATCAAACCAGTGATATACTACTCTTGACATGGCGTTATCAACTCTCTTGACCTTCTTGATCAACGTCGATGTCCAAACCACAGGTGGTCTAGATCCAATCTCAAACTGGGTATCTGCTAATCTGGCTAACCACTCGTATAACTCCTTATGAATTCCTCCAAAGAAAATCTAATGTATATCGGTAAACATATACCTTCCCAACCAATCCTCTGTACTTATATTACATTTTTTTTTCTGAGCCTCAGTGAAGTACTTCTCTTATTCTTCTATCCACTTCTGAATCTATGTCTTCAATGGAAACCACCTTGACATTCCCTCAAGAAGATCTCGGTCCCAGAAACGGAACCATTTGTTGGCACAGGGGTAGACCTAGGGTTCAACTCTAACAATGCACCAACAAGCCCTAACTACTAGCCCTTTCAGTAGAAATAGGGGGTTGCAGGACACATGTGTCTAAAACTAGAGGAAATGCAAGTGGATTCAAAAGAAAAAAAATAGAGATCTAGTTATTCCTTTACCAACTTAAGTCTACTTTGCACAGCTATATCTCAGATCTAGAACAATAATGCAATAAAAGAATAACAGAAGGCAAAGCACACATCATCAATCACACATAACAACAAGATATACGTGGTTCACCCTCTCCCTAGGGATACGTCCACATAACTGTGTTTCTTGATATATTATAGGAAAACATATAGTTCTATCTGCGCACTTAGCTTTTATATCTCTCTCTCTTTCCCTTCTTCTCTCCCCTCCTTGTGCATCTAGCTGCAAGGTTGATATTCGCACCAAGATGAATATCTTACAATACAACAGTATTCTCACAACACAATTATTTCTCTCATGCGATCAACAATAATCATTGCCTTAACCCACAATGAAGAACTTAGAACCAACCCATCTCAGGTCCTCTAGACCTTTATTTATACATTACATGACAAATGTATAGGTACCAAAACCCTATATCCCAAAAACCTAGGTGTCTAAAACCCTAGATCAACTTGACCTGTGTTTTCAAGGCTTTTTCCTTCTTTCCTGCACAGTGCTCCAAAGCATCCATTGGTGAATTTTTCCGCTTGCTGAGTTGTCCACGATCCATCTTCCTTGATAATATGTATTCCTTGATATTATCATTCAACAACTCTTTTTCCCTTACTTTTCTCCTCCTTTCATTCTTCTTCGACCACTTCGACCCATTCTCAGTCACTATGCCTTCTGCACAGTTCATACTTCGCCTTTCTTCCCTAACCAAGGGCCAACACACATGTAGGTGCCTAATATGAACAGGGGCCAGAACATAAGGGGTTGCACCCAATATTATCTATAAAGTGGGTTTTTCACTTTAGTATAGTGATTTTTATTGATTTATAGGCATGTTTTTGGAGATTTTGGTCATTATTGGGAGATATTGGGCCCTTTTTGAGCCCAGATCTTGGGGGGAAGTTGGGATATGGTTACTAAATTCAGATCTATATAAACCAAGCCTTCTTGAGGCCATGAAAGGACATTCAGAGAAGGTTTATGATGAATATTTTCCAATCCAAAGCCATTTTTGTGTAGGGAAGTTGTTGAGGAGCACACCTTTGTGGGCCATTTCTAGGAGCTCCGGTCATCTGATTTCAGTGCCATTTCTTTTGTTGGGTTCTAGAGATCTGGTAGAACAAGACTAGATCAATTTTGTAACCTTTTGGCACTATTGTGATGTCATTTTAAATCTTTTAATAGAAATAATAAAGCCTCACCCACTGAGACAAAGACCCGGAGACGTAGACGAGATTACTGAACTCTGTTATCACTTTGGTGTTCTATGGTTTGTTGTTCTTCTTGCTTTATTTCAGATCTGTATATGTGCATATGGTTGTGATGTTTCTTCTATAATTATTCATATTTTAGTAAGCTTTGTAATTGGTTAATCAACACATGCTTAATAACACAACCATTGTCATTTAAAAGATCTTTTTGTATCACCAAGATACTTCTTGTGTTCTTGTGCATGGTGCTTCTTCTTGTGATCTTGGTTGTTGCAACATTTTTGTTTATGGTTAAGACAAATGAAAAATTGAAATGAGCTACACGATTAACCTATATTATTGAAAAATCAACATGGTATCAGAGCATAGGTCTTGAAGAACCCATTGCACAAGCTACAAGATTTTTCCAATCATCCCTCCTCTTCTGTAGAATCGTACGACCCTCTTAAGGTTTCCAGAAAATCTGTACAACCCTATTCTTTTGAGTGTTTCAGCACTTGGAACTTGGACGTTGGGGTTAAAATTACCATAGGACTGTACGGCTTCCTTCAGTGCACCTCCATCAAGCTTTAGATTGCATTTCCGAGCATTTTGACTTTTTGGCCCTAGGGTTTCGCTAATTTGTGTAGAAACTTTGGAATTAGGGTTTCTGCAATTTCTTGAAGGAGCTCTTCAAATCACCAGTTTTCTCCTATCTTTCAAAGGCTTATTGTTGGCAATCATAATTCCAACTAAACCTAAAATTTCTAGCCTAGCCTAGCCATTAGGTTTACTAGCCAAATTGACAAGGGTTTGTGAAGAATCCAAAAATGAGCAAAAATCATAATGGGAGGAAAGGTTGATGATTCAAGCAAAATCAATTCTTGGAAAACAAGACCTCAAAGAAATGAAGACATCAACATATCAGTGCCCTCAAGTATGCACTTGTATATATATTATTTGTATCATTGTCATGAGGGTAATTGCAGGATGAAGGAACCTTTTGCTGAAGTCTTGGATCCAGAGGGATCTCAATGCATTCAAAGGAACAACACACTGGAAGTGAAGACTTCGGGTTTGATTGTTGTAATTGTGATTCCTATAACCTATATTTATAAAGTTTCCTACATTACAAGTAGGTGTTGTAATTGTGACAACAATCCTTAAATTGTTTTGATTATAGAGATGTACCCATTATTCTCTTTTAGGAGATATTCTTGTTTTGATTCTTCTTGTTTTATTGTTCCAAATAGGTTAAGAAAAAAGGAAGATGTTCATCCTTCAGAGGGATTCACTTGACTCAGAGGGATTCAAAACTATTTGAGAAAGAGGAAGAATAGAACCATCATTGAGACAACTAATGCAATAATTCATGATCAGAATCTTGCTATGATTCCATGGGGAAAAGCATGCATGACACAATATATGTTCAGAACAAGAGTCTTCATCAGACTTTGAAAAACATAACTCTCAAATAAACCTTCACCGGAGTGAAGCCTAAGACTAAACACTTTAGGATATTTGGGTTCCCAGTGTATTTTCATGTACCCAAAGAGAAGAAGTCCAAGCTATACCCTTCAGGGAGAAAGGATACATTTATAGGATAAAACAGTGAATCTTTGAAGACATTCCAGATCTACATCTCTAGTCATAGAAAGATTGATACAAGCAGAGATGTTGTCCTTGAAGAAGAGATATCCTTTCAAATATCCAAAGAATCTCATATGGATATTGATAGTGAGACAATACCTTCTCCCCCTTCAGCATTTCAGAGAGAGAAAGACATTATTCCAGTTGATTCAGTTGCTCCAATTGATATGTCCAGAGATATTGCAGTAAGGCATAAAAGGCATGCCTAGTCTCACTCTACAAGAGGCAAAGAAACATACAAGCCTCTCAAGGCACATCCCGAGAAAGAAAAAGAGATTTTCGAGCTATCCTTCAGTCATGAGCCACTTCATCGATTTTGAGCCTCCTTGTCTTAGAGAAGCAACACGAGAACATGTATGGCAAGATTTCATAACAGAAGAATACTAGTATATATTAAAGAATGATGTATAAGATATTATTCAAGGACCAGAAGGGAAGTATGTGGTAACTTCCAAGTGGGTCTATAAGATCAAGCATGCATCTGATGGAAGTGTCGATAAATACAAAATGAGATCTATAGCCAGAGGTTTCTCGCAAACAGAGGAAGTTTTCTATGATGAGACAATTGATCCAGTAAACCTGATACACTTCCATCCATACTACCATCCATAAGTTGGAAACTATATCAGATAGATAGATTCTTGATGAGTTTAGATTTCAACAAGAATGTTGTTGATCCAAACCTATATTATTACAGTGTTGGTGACGAGAGCCTGATTTTGATGACTTATTCAGAAAGCCTTGTTGTTGGATACAAGTAATCCTTGAATTCTAAATTTGAGATGAAGAATATGACTATGATTCACTACTTCTTGGGACAAGAAGTATGACAGAGGACCGATGAGATTTTCCTAAGTCAAGGAAAATATACAATGAAAATATTAAACAAGTTCAGTATGACAAGAATGCAAAATCCACCATGATGGATTGAAAGAAAAAGATTGATGATGATTCAGAGGAGATTGATCCACAGTTGATTGGATCATTGATGTATATGGTTAAACACCAAACTTGATTAATTCCATGCAGTGTGTGTGCTTAGTCATTTCATGAGTCAACCGAGACAAACTCACTAGACAACGGAAAAACATGTATTGAGATATATACGAGGCACAATTAGATATGGCCTGAGATATACCTCCAATGTGAACTTGAGTTTGCAGGATATGCCAATTCATATTGAGAAGAAAAGTACAGTGGACCAGAAGAGCACATTCGGTTTTTGTTCTACCATGAAGTTTGCCATGATTTCCTAATACAACAGGAAACAAAACTCTATGGCCTTGAGTACCACAAAAGTAGAGTATATAGCATCAAATGAGAGAAGTCATGTGGCTTCAAAAGCTTTTGACAGATTTACTTGACCATGAGATGGATCCTATGATGAAAACCAAGAGTCGTGTGTAAATCCAGTGTTTCCTAATGGATCCAAACATGATGAGATGAAATATCCTTATATCCAAGATATGATGTTGAGGAAAATCGTACACATGCAGTACCTTCCTACACATGAGCATCTTGCATACATATTCACCAAAATAACTTGGTGAAGAATGCCTCCCTAGTTGAGAGGGAGTGTTGATGACTCCAGCCAAGATAAAGTTCAAAGTACATATGTGTGATACTTGGCATGATGAAGAAATCCTCCTTAGCTGAGAAGGAGTGTTGTTGATTGCAGCTATGTGAGACATTCTCCAGCTTACAAACCTGTGATAAGTGGATCATTGCAGCCATGTGAGATTTTCTCCAGCTTACAAACCTGAGAGAAAGCCCCTAAGAAGGGTGTGTGGTTCCTATTTGAGACAAATCTAGAACGTAGAGATGACCTCCTCCATACAGAGAGTTGAGAAGAACTCCAGATGATTATTCTATGGTAAAGGCGATCTGTTGAGTTGGACATGCATGTGGTTGAGCACAAGGTGAACATGTGAAATCCCAAAGTGTTGGGTGCATCATCATGAGAACCAAAATGAAGATGATGTATTAGCCTCCTCTGAGTTGAAGAGTTCATGAGAAACTCCAGATGACTCTCCTGTGTAATGCAGTGGGAATGAAGATCCGTTGAGTGGGTGTGCTTGTGGACGTGCCTGTGGACGAGCACAGGTTCAACGTGTGAAGAAGTGGTTCTTCTATGTAATGAAATGAGCCAGAGATATGGACATCCCTATGGATGTGCCCCTAGTGGATGAGCACTAGTGGGTGTATCAGATCCCTTGTTATATTGTTCAAGAGTCAGACTCGTTTGTAACCCTAATTGTAATGTAAAGGGTACAAGTTGGCCCCACCTTAATGTAACTGGTAATTAATGTAAAAGATAATTAATCTAGTTAATATTGATTATATTATAAGCTAGTGAGGTCGGCCCTGTTGTGCCAATAGACACTTTTGTTGACAGGTTCAGATTAGTATAAGTTAAGGTAATTTCCCCATTGAGGTAACATATCTTTCATGTGAGTTTGGAAAATTCAGCAAGTACACCTTCTTGGAAAAAGTGCACACCTCTCTTGGGCACTAATCTTCTAGGGTTTGAGCACCCTCTTGTGTGCTAGGTTTTATCTTGGTGGTGAAGGTCTTTCTCTTGAAGAATATAGAAAAGTATTTGGCTGGGTTTTCTTCCCTTATTGAGAAGGGTTTTTGAGGATAGTTCTTATGTTCTTGTGCATGGTATTTTTTCTTGTGATCTTGGTTGCTGCAACATTTTTGTTTATGGTTAAGACAAATGCAAAATTGATATGAGCTACATGCTTAACCTAGCTCATTGAAAATTCAATAACAAGTATGACCGACCCTGCTACACAATACCTCACCAAGATTCTCTCTTGAACTTGGTATTTTGTTATTCCTTATTCCTTCTATTAGAACCTTCTAAGCTACCTCTGCTCATCAGTTTCCATAGTTGTAGGATTCTACACTTTCTCGCTTCCTATCAAGAGCTCCACCTACTCTTTTCTCTAGAAAACTCTACCCACGTCGTGATTTTGGAGTTGTCTCAACAACTTCTACCCAACCTTAGTCAGAAGTTGTCTTTTGTTACAGCTTCTCTTGATGTAGGGTTTCTGCCACAAATCATATTTTCTCTTTAAGTCATATTTATGAAGTCTGCATCCTTTCCTCTATGCCAATCTTCTTTCCACTGCATTGTCTTGTCAAAGCCTATTTCTTTTGTCATCAGCTTGCTTGAGATATTCATCATGATACTCTTCATGTCTTCATCATATTTTTTTTAGTACTAAATGATTCTTGCAAACATTTTCTAGTGTCGGAATGTCCAGTTCCAACATAGATACAAACTTGTCACAATAGTTGGCCAAACTAAATACCACTACAATGAAAACTCAATTCTTTAAACCACACTTGCATTGCTATATGTTCATGACAATATTTAACACTCTACTTGACTTGACAAGATTGACTTTTAATTTTGATAAGACTTAATGACGACCAAAATATCCTAGCCACATGTACACTTGATGCTCAATTTTTAACTTGACTCGTCACTTTATATTTTTACATCAATTGTTGCTTCCCACCTCAATTTGACTCCAACATTGACTTTTTTACTTCATCTTTTTACATCAACTATTGCTTCCCACCTCAATTTGACTCCAACATTGACTTTTTGACTTCAATTTCTAACGAAACTCTCATAACATAACTCAACCTAATTTTTTAAGGTTGTTGGGGTGTCAGAAAACACCAATCATGCACCCTTCATTACACATCAACTAATTTTTCATGACTCTTGAAATTAATCTTCAATCTTCAACTTGGATTTTGATTAGAACTCGGTATTAGTGATGAAATAGATCTTCTGTATGCAATGATCTTCAAAAGTTTTACTCGCTCATCTACAGGTTTACGCTTTCTTGTATTGATTTGGGAGAGACACTCTTTGAGCAGATATGTGATTTATCTACATAGTATGACTATTGGGTATATGACGATCTCT
The DNA here is from genome assembly GCA_900067695.1 of Picea abies. NCBI lineage: Eukaryota > Viridiplantae > Streptophyta > Pinopsida > Pinales > Pinaceae > Picea > Picea abies. Next base: position 20,750 of record CBVK0100286899.1, read on the forward strand.
CAGTACTTCTCCCTCACATGGGGCCTCCTTTCCTCTTTAGCAGGAAGTTTTCTTGATCAGGAAATTTTCTTAATCAGATCTTTTGCATGCAATTGAAACCACATGAGTCAAAACTGCTTAATGCGTGCAATTTCCAGTTAGACGCATCCATTGTCTACTAAAATATCATATATCTACAAAATACAAAGATGAATTTCATGCTTCAAAAAAATCCACCCAAGAGAATATTCTATTTTGCAGTCTCTTCTTTACTCCAAGTCGCTCACAATTCCAATCAACTACTTGCGAGTATAGTATTGCACACACACCAATAATCCTTCTTTGTCTTTGATGCTCTCTGCTCAGCTCTAGGCTTGAGGTCTCCTCATGCAGGCACACAAATCAAACTCCTCATCTGGTGTGCAAATTTTCTCACGGATAGGTCTCCTCATGCAGCAGCGCAATTCAAAAGAAATAAACAAACTCTTTTGACACCATGGCTCTGATGATACCAAATGATAGAGTCTGAATCTTAGCAGAATAAAACACACATACTACTTTTTTTTTTTATAGCAAGGGTAAAATAAACTCCTCAACCTCCTTCAAAGTGGAGATTTTATTATCAAATCATTCCCACGTGTCTATTTAGTGTATAAATGGTCTCTTTTATAACAATAGGTGACCATAACAACTATTACATAATTAGATGGTTGGTTCAAATCATCTTCATAACTATCTTCACAACTTCAACCACAATATATCCATCAATCTCTCAAGAGATCTCCATCCCTAACTCCACTCAATTCCCCTCATCTCTCACACTCACATAGACTTCTATAATTAGTCTACTTCGTTACAAAGCCATCATTTAATTTACTAATTATTTATGATCACAAGTAAGAGTTATTTCATTAAACTCCCCCACTAACCAATACTAGTGATCCCATAAGGCCATTATCATCTTCGGTCTTCTCTGGTCTCATTTTTATCTTCAGTCTTCTACGATATTTGGTCTTCGTCCTCAATGTATTTCATCTCATACCTGTCAGGCTGCTAAATTGAAGCTTTTAAGTGTCCTGAATCACTAAATTGTCAAACCAGGGTTGGTAAACTTTGAACTGATACACAGTATGTGCAGGCAAGCGTCTAGTCTTTATTGGAATGTTAT
>CBVK0100286900.1:0-21896 GCA_900067695.1 Picea abies
GTGGTAGGTGTGTCCAACACATACTTGGTGAATATCTCCTTGAAGCTTGAGGTGATTTGATATTTCTCCTTCTTGACAGTTGAGAAATTGGATCCACAAGTTGTTCTTCTCCTCTTGTGAGCTTCAACCTTGTAAGCATCAGAAAACAACACTTGCACAAAAAATCAAACCCTCAAACCCATTCTCTGATACCAACTGATCTGAAATTGAAATGGGGTTGTTTTCTTTTAAATTGCAAGTGTAAAAATGGTATGTGTTTGGGTAATTGGATCAAGTTACTAACACATAAGTTTAATGAGTTTTTACTTAATAATGAGCAACATATTAGGTATATAAAAACCATAAAAAATGAACACATAACAAAACAAATGATAAAGGAGTTCACCCCTCTCTTGGGATACATCTCCTGGTCCAGCTTCGCTTGGACCATTTTAATTATTCTTAAACATTTCTTTTATAGTTTTCAAAATACAAAATAGATGGCTCCAATGGCTCCAGAACGTCCAAAAACTCCTGTCTAGGTTTTTCTTGCACCTGGTTTGGCCATAAAATGAAGAAGTTACACCTCTTGGAAGTTTTTCCCTTGAATCTTGTTGTACCTTCTCGCTAAATTGCACCCTCTGTGTGACTAACCCGACCTCTGTGTGTTTTCCATGCCAAAACCCAACACACACAACAATCCCACAAAACGAGTAGAATTGTAGGACCGTTTGTGTCGACCACCAATCCCCAGTGGAGAACCCAGTCGTATGGCCCCATCTGGAAAATGACCTAACTGTTGGCACACGTCGTCAGCTAGATCCTCCGGGATTGGCGCGTGGTCATGTGGTAACAATTCATGTGATCGGGGGCTTAACTCCAAGTGATAAATCTTTTTCCACGCCAATGATTATATGTTGCAGTTGTATTGTATGCTATGGACCGGGGGCTGGGGCTTAGCCTCAAGCCTTTTCTCCATCGTCCAAACCATAGTTGCAACTTAAATAAATTTAAACAAGTATACGATTAAGCACTACAAGGAAGGCAGGATGGTAGCCCGGACCCTGCCAAACCACTGACGTGTCCACCTGGAGGTTGGGGGATCGGCCCTCACAGACTTCACCACATTTTTTTCACTGGAGGGGTGCCACGTGGAAGCCCACGAATGAACCACGTGGCACCATATCACATGCCCATTAAATGACATGTGTCAACACTTGGTTTTTCCACGTATCTTCCATAGAGCCTACCCAGTGAGCTTTCCAACTCAACATTACCATGTCATTGTACGATCGTATGAACTATATGGTTAGTTGCCACGTCAACACTATACGGACTGTACAGTCAACAAATTTTTTCATGTTTGGAAAAATGGACAAAACATGATATCTCACTGATACGACGTCTGTTTGAACCCGTTCATGTTGGGATCATGAGGATGAGGCCTATGTACGTGTCTTTTTTGAAGCAATTCTGAGCACTTTGATTTTTGAGCACATTTTGATTCCCTGGATCAGAAACACTCTGGAAGGACTAGACCCAGAGGGGGTCTTTTCCTTCCACCATGACATTGGTCCTTGAAGGCCCCTGATGTCATCATGTTGACCCTTGACGTCAATCAATTAGGGTTTGGCATTTATGAGGATGATTTGGTGCTAGTTGGAACATGTGGAAGCATTTGAGGCCTCTGGAGGCCAAGCATTTTTCATTTAAGGCCTAGCGTTTCATGTTGGGTGTCTAACGTCACCCTTGAAGGGAATGACGTCATCTCTAAAAGTGAAATTAGGGTTTTAATTGTTGAATTTATGTAAAAACTAGATTTTTGATGTAATTTGGCCATGTCGGCCTTTTATGACCTAAAATATAATTAAAGGTCATTGATATTGTATAAATAAGAGATAAAAATCTCATATTTTATCATCATTCACTCATCACACAAGTGGTGGTATGAATTTCGACCTTCTTTAAGGGTTATTGGCTTAAATTTAGTGGTGCACACTTCTTGGAGGAGGCATTTCTTGGTGTATTTTGAAAGTTTTCATGTGGAGGATCTTCAACTAGGGTTTATGCTCGATTATTCTTGGTGAAGTAAGTGGAAAATCTGCATTTCTTTATTGTGAATGAATTCTTATGGTTAATTTACTTGTTTCATGTCTAAGATAATGAAATTTCTTGCTTGAAACCTAGGAGAAAGACATATGTTACTATATTTTTCTCTATAGTCTTCCACTTCTTAAAATTTCTTGAAAGACACCTATATTGAAGTAGATACTAGAGCCCTACCATTGTATCACTCTAGTAATCCTACTTCCATTCCCATTTGTATATTTTATTACAATTTGTTCAAGGAAAAGAGAAATCGCTAGGGCCTAACATTTGTTACTTTCTAGCAATTATCTTTAGGATTTGGATTTTTGAGGCCTTTGGATACCAACACCTTTCTTATCCTCTCCATCCATTTGACATAACATTATCATTTTCTATTTTTCCTTTAATATTTGTTGCTGCCATTATTTACTCCATTACCCTAGAAAGGCACTAGTCTACCACTTACAAGTGTTGATTGATCAAACAAACACTCTAAATTTTATCCCTGAAGATTTTACTAACATTTGCTAACCCTAAAATAGACTAACTCCTTAGCTAACTTCTTGTTGTTGCAAAAATTTTCTACATCTATACAAACATACATTGATTGGATACATTTACCTACATAACTTTCACTTAACTCATTCAAAACTCAATTGTTATAATTGCTAGTCAATCTGCTAGGCAAGTGTTAACTTTGTATGGTGTTTTCTTGCACTTTTGACCATTAGAATTTGCTTCTGTTGAAAAATATTTCTACAACCATCTAACTGCAGCAAATTCTATGCAAAAGTGACCTATTTTTCTAGCTAGACATTGCCAAACTTTCTTGTAACAAGCTTTTATCATTCAGCTAAGCTAAAGCTATTTCTTCTTGTTATTTTCAAGCACTTTTTAGGCATAATTCTTGTCTCTGTTACAAAATATTAATTGTTGTTATAAACTATTGTATTGCTGCAAATTCATATTATCTAGATTAATTTTTGAAGGTTCATTATCTTAAGAAGCACTAACAATCATTTTGGTACTTGGAAAGTGTCCCTTTTTTCCTTGTTGTCTTGTTCTGGGTAGGTACACAATATTATTTATTTGCTTCATCTCTATAGGACATAAAGAATCCTTTGACTTGAGTGATATGTGATAGGGGAAGGGTTTCCTTGTGATTAATTGCCTTATCCTTCTCAAACCCCCAGGTCACCGAGGACGTCTCCCATGGGGTAGTCTTGACATAATCCTAAATAGAAAGTGATCTCCTATTAAGGTGAAAGTGATAGGTTATTCCCCAGTTAAGCCAATTTTGTACCCACTTGCCTTGGGCTTTTGGGAAAGTACAAATTGTGTCATAACATTTGGTGCCGTTGTCGAGGAACACTGAGTCAATTTTCCTCAAAACAACATATTTTCGATAAGCCTTTTCTCCAAGAGCCTTTGTCTTACAAAGCTTACCTGGTGACACCACTAAGGGTGATCCCCTCATCCCTTTGATAGTTTCAATAAAATTATCTGGAAACTCCACAAATCTTAGGGAGGTATACCAATCCTCCCAAGTCCTTTAGAAGAAAACCTCCCCGAAACTCTCCTATAGTGAAATCATTGTTCGGAGGAAATCTTCCTTTAAACACAATGTCTAGCACATGAACTCAAACTGTTAATCCAAACCAACCTAATAACTAAAAACAATGGTCACCCATGATTTTCAAACCATTAGACATGACAAACATACCAGGATACCCTAGGAAAATGTCCCCTAGGTATGAGAAATGGTTACCTAAATTCACTGGCAATGGTGTAGTCAGTGTTGAGGATCATATGAGAAACTTCTGGGCCTTCTTTTAGCTTCATCCCATCAGTGATGATGCTAAATATTTAGCTATGAAATTGTTCTCTGCTACCCTCCATGATGGAGCTAGACGATGGTACAATGGTCTCCCTGATGCTAGTATTAAGACCATGGATACATTGGAGGAATTATTCCTCAAACGATGGAGTGTCAAGGAAGACCCCAACATGTTGTTAAGAAGGCTAAATAACATCACAAAACAAGAGAATGAAACTGTTAGGGAATTTCATGATAAATTTGAAAGTTTAGTGCAAAATATACCAGTAAGCCATCATCCTTCACCCAATTTCCTTCTCTTTATTTACACCAAAGCAATTATAAGACATATGGGATTTCTCCTCAGAGATAAAGCCCCTAAAACAATCCAAGAGGCCCAAGAAGTGGGTACAATAATTGAAGACACTCTATCATCATCTAGATTTGAACCTTTCTCTACCCCAAGAGTCAAAATAGATGCTAAACCTAAGATAGTCCACAATGCTGAACCTACCTTAGATATTGGCGCTAGCTTGGAAAAGCTACAGTTGACTATAGATGGCATAGTAAAAACCAAAGAATTAATGATGAATAGTATTGTCAACTTGGAAAGAGCTCAAAAAAAAGCTCCTAGGGCTCCTTACAGAGGGCAATTCTAGAAAGGAACTCAAGTTTTCAAACCAAAAAATGATCAATAAGTTCCTAATAATTTATCCCTTGCAAACATAGTAGATGAAAACTCTTGGTGCTTACAGTGTAGAGACTCACATTGGGAGCATTAATGTCCCATGAACAATGGTGAACACGAACAAGTGAATATTATCAATCATACCATCGAGGGTCCTCAATATTTTCTTAATGTCACACTTGAAGAACAATAAGAAGGCATAAAGGAAGCAACCAGGAAGGATAGGATGGAGGTGATAAATAATCTTGATCAAGAGTCAAGAGAAAAGTTAAACAAACAAGAATTCCAAGTGTATACTAGGAAAAAACAAATGAACCAACCTCTCTCTACTAGACCTGTAACTTCACAACCAAGACCTCCACCTATGAACATACTTCATCCTAAAAATTCTCCCAAAACCAACAAGGTCGATTTAAATTTTTACTTTGAAGGCGCATTGGAAAAAAATCAAGTAACCATTCCACTAAGGGAAGTCATCAAGGTTCCATCTGTAAAAGAAAGGTTCAATTTTTTTTTTCAAAATATCAGATGAACCAATGGACCCTCCTATCATGTTAGAAGAAAACCATTTTAGGGTTCATTATGATGGACACCCACCTTTCTTCATGACATTATTAGTTAATAACAAATGTCTTAACAAATGTATGCTTGATTCAGGAGTAGGTACACAATACTATTTATTTGCTTCGTCTTTAAGACATAAAAGAAACCTCTGATTAGAGTGATCTGTGAGAGGGAGAAGGGTTTTCTTGTGACTAATTTCCTTAGCCTTCTCAAACCCCCCAGATCATCGGGGACGTCTCCCTTGGGGTAGCTTAAGAATACTCATACATATAAAGAATATCCTATTAAGGTGACAGTGATAGGTTATTCCCAGTTACGCCAATTCTGTACCCACTTGCCTTGGGATTTTGGGGAAAGTACAAATTGTGCGATAACACAACCAATATATTCCCCGGTGTAATTGGAGTTGGCATATGCTTGAATCTCCAATACATGTCTATTTCCAACTAATGTGAGAACAAGTATAAAAGGAATTGTGACTTCTTTTATCACCCCTATATAAGCTAATCTTTTGTAAAGAATTCCCAAGACTTACTAAGGAGGCTATGAGGTTAAAACAATCTATTGGTAATTGGTACTTGCAAGAATATTACACCTACATAAAAATATATGGTGTAATTGTAGCACCACACTTGTTAACCAACATGTGCCTAATAGATTTATTGTAAGTGAAATAACATACTAGACCATGTTATAGGGATTAATGCTTCTTTATATAAGGATGATAAAATGAGAATATCCATTCCATACAATTTTCATTTGGGAAACTATGGTTTGGAAAATATTAAGCATGCGAGACAAGAAGCCAACATTATGCTTGAGTAAAGATTTTCTCAAGATCATTTTAGGAGACATGATCCTCTTGGTCTAGTTGATAACCATAGTGATATGGTTTCCTTAACTTGGTCATACAATCATGATAAATGGGATGATGATATCCCATGCGAGAATGTAATAGATCAAGAATAGGTTATGTTATCCCCATCTTGTGGATAACTAAGGAGATTATGTCTCGAGGCCCTCATGTTGTAGATATGGAGTGTCGAGAGACTACATGACTAGAAGTATCCTTTTGCATAGATGGAGACCCTCCCTTGAAGATCCATCGTACCGTTCTCGACCATACTTACCACTTTCCATCACTGTTTCCCCCCATTTCCTTATCTCTTGGGATTTTAGGGTGTATTGATGCAAGAATGGGTTGTCCCTCATTCTATGGGAAGAAGGGGAGAAGGGGTTGAAGGCCCAGGGGGATTTTTGTTGGGTAAAATATAAAATCCTATGTACAAACCTTCCATATGCTTCACCCAAGGATTCCCTAAGAAAGCAATGAAACACTTATCTGTAAGAAAAGGGGGACCCAAAAGAATAATTATTAAGAATTCTTAAATGGTTAGTCGAAGGATAGGAGGTCACATCACGAGCCGACCTATCCAGATCATGGATATTTAGTGGTATGAAATTACCATCATCTGGTCACCAAGCCAGGGTAATGGTTCTCAGTTGCATGGCTGAGAAAGGGGGTCTCATCATGAGCCAACCTTCTCATTTTCTCTAGGTATTTGTGAGTGAAACTGTCATTATATGGACACCACACCAGGACAGTGGCCTTCAAATTGTCCCTAAAATTTGAAAGAAACAAAGAATGGAAAAACTATGGGCTTGGAAAAATTGCATTGCAAACAAAGGTGCCACACACCCTCCACAAAGGCACCCATGAATGAGACACTACAACCCCTTGTATGTCATGAATCCCATGTCCATTGAGTCTTAAACCTTAACCATTTCATCCAATTTATATTTCTTAGAGAGGGATCTCTTGGAAACACTCCTTGACCTAAGGTAATATCTACCCAATAGGACACCTCGTCATCCCTCCCATATCCAAGCTTGATAATTCGTATAATGTATTTGACCACTTACTTATTTGACATGGTAATCTTTGATGCACATGATTAGGTGGCTCATTTATTGACTTGATTTACTTATCATGATATTTTGACTTGAGATCCTTAGAGGGCATGCGTATTTATCTTTTTAGGACCTAGTTGATGGACAATTTTGGAGGAACAAGCCTAGCTTGGGCTTCGATGGGGCTTGAAGACCAAAGGTGGATGCCAAGGGCCCGCATGCCGGATGAGAGAGATGAAACCTATAAGGCCTAGAAGATAACTTGGACGACATAAACTATCCCCCACATGCCAAACATTTTTCCTAGGACAGGCAAAACGTCACCTTTAGAGGCATGACATCACCTAGGGGGGTTAGGGTTTAGTGGTGAAGTTGATATGCATTGGCACAAGGACGTTTTTAGGAGGTTGTGGATTTTACCATGAAGTAAGTGACTTGGATTCTTGAAATGTGGCTTTGGGAAGCCTAACCAAACTCATCCTACACCAACGACTTGCTCCTAGTGCCAAAACATCCCCTAAAGGGGTGACGTTACTCTAAATTAGGGTTTATTTTTGTGTAAAAGTAAAATTTAAGTGAATTGTTTAATATTACTTTGTAAAAGGGGAAATATTAGGGTTGTTGACCCCTAGTGTTGTGATTTACCCTAAAATTATGTGGAAAAACTATTTTGGAGATATTTTGTATAAATAAGAGATCACAAGATCTCATTTTAACATAACTATCCCATTGTGAGAAGTACATGGATGGAATATTCACTACTCTTGGTGATTTTGGTGTTTTTCTCTTGTGGAATATATTATGGTGAATGTATCTTGGTGATTGGATGAGGAGGAGTGATTTTCACCCCCCTAAAGGCTTTCTCTCTTGAATCTTGGATGAATGTTGCATGGTAACTAGGGTTCGCTCATTTTCTTGGATTAGGTAAGGAAAAATCTGCGTATGCTATTATTTTCTTGTTACTTTGGAGGAGTTTTAGTGTCTAATTTTCTTTCTGTAATAAGTTGATTTTACAGCCATAAAGCTGATATATATTTATGCAGAAAGTGTTTACAACAACCTTATCTTTTCATGCTAGTATCTTGGTCTTTAATCTTGAGTTTTGCTAGTGTTTAGCTAGTCTTTCTCTTGTATCTTTCACTTGATTTCTAGAACTTATTGATCCAAATTTTATGAGAAGAATGAAATGACTATAGATTATTAACAAATGCTTAACACAGAAAAACAGAGATACAGTAAAACTTTTTTTCTATTCAATAAGGAAATAAGTTGAAATTGTAGAATGTAGCAAAAAACAAGCTTGTTGGAATGGTGGCGGATTATCTCTGAGGAGAGATGTGATGATTGTGCTCATTCAAAAGAAGATGATTAAAATGAGGCTTTGAAGGCCTTTTTACAATAAACAGGAGTTTCAAAAACCCTAGACATCCAAAAACCTAACCCTAGGAGATAAAGCACCAAAATTCATGTGGGCCCCGTTTGGGTAAGTCAGTACATCAACTTCCTGGGGTCGTAACTTTTGCATACGATCTCCGTTTTAGGCGTATGATAGCCCATTGGAAATATCTATCCAAGGAATACAACAGTTGCCAAAAATTTCATCATGAAATTTTCCAACTGCAACATACCCAACAAAACATCGTTTAGGGCCTCAAAACGGCTCCGAAAGTTTAGGACCCAAAAAACTCTAAAAAACAGTAAATTACGAAAATTGCCAGAAAATTGTTTTGAGACAGCTGGAAAAGGTGGGTGGCCACCGATATCCACCTGGATCAATCCTCCCTCCTTAGGAAGTAATGGTCTCCATTGCATTGATTTCCCCCATCAGATGAGAAATTTTCTGCTGAATTTGGCCCCGGGTGAGACACTTGCCTTGGTGCAGGAGATGCCCTGTTTTGACAACTCGATAAATATGTATCATTTGTTCTCGAGTGCACTTGATCTATTTGTCCACAATTTGATCACTGGATTCCTGTTGTATGCAGTCGAGGTTGAGCTCTTTTGGTTTCAGTTGTTCTTCTACGTCTGAGGTGTTGAATAATTGTGGGAAATAAGGCCAAAGGAGGTCCACGTTGAACACTGGGTGCAGGCCAAGGAAAGGAGGAATGTTGAGCTCAAAGAATTATCCCACACAACCTTGGTGATGGTGTATGACCCATAACGGAGTGGGCGAAGCTTATGATGGGGTCTTTCAAGGCGTTCTTTCTGCAAGTGCAACCAAACTTTGTCGCCCACTTGAAACTTATGTGGCACCCGATGTTGATCATGGTGCTACTTGTACTTGTCATTGGACTTCTGTAGGATATCATGAACCTGTTGGCGAATGTGCTGGATCTGCTCAATAAACCGAGTGGCTTTTTCAGCTTCAGTTGGAGTAGGAGATGAGTCGGTCGAGGTGACCGCAAGGGGAAGTGCAACATCTATGGGACCTAATGGTTGGAATCCCAACCCCACCTGAAAGGGGTTGTGGTTGATTGAGCTATGCATGGATCGGTTGTAGCTATGTTGGACATAGGGAAGACTCTCATCCCATGTGCGAGGATGCTTGGAATTATACATGCACAGGATATGCACGATCATTCAATTTACGACCTCGTTTTGGCCATGTGTCTGGGGGTGGAAGGCCGTGGATTTGGTGATCTTGGTGTCTAGCAGTGACTAGAGGCTAGACCAGAATGTGATGAGAAACCAACTGTGCTGATATGAGACAATGGTTTGTGGGATTACAAAATGTACCCAGACTCGTTCAAAGAAGAGCTTGGCGGTGGCTTCTCCTGTGATGTTCTTCTTGCAGGCAACCATAATCACCATCTTACAAAAGTGATCAACAACCACAAAACACAGTCATTTCCCCGCTTGGTGGATGGGAGGCCTGAAATGTAGTCCATTGAGATGGATTCCCATGGCCTGTCATGAGTAGGAAGAGGGGTGTAGAGGCCCTATTTCTTAGTGGCCGGTTTAGCAATAGCACAGGCAGTGCAGGACCTGATATACTTGTTGACCTCCTGTCGAAGTTTCATCCAGTAGAAATGTTTATGTAGCATCACCACTGTCTTTTTGATCCTGAAGTGTCATACCACTCGATTGTAGTGGGCTTCCCATATTAGGTTCACTCGCTTGCTACATGGAACACAAATATGGCCCAAACGACACAACAACCCATCCTGAAGATGGAAATTATAGACAACTGTGTTTGCACCCAACATTTGGTAGGTGGTGGCGAAGTCCGGGTCTGTCTCATAGATTTGGGGCCATCCAGAGGTCTCATGGCCACAAGAGTCTAACACTATGGTGAGTTCCGCGACTGGCGGTCTACTGAGGCAATCAACAATGCGATTGGTGCTTCATGTTTTATACTTGATGTTGAGGTGAAATTGTTGTAAGTATGTGGACCAATTTTGATGGCGGTCATTCTGTAATTTTCCTTGTGTCTGCATGAACTATAGTGTCTTATGATAAGTGTGGATGACTGTCTCCCTCCCAAGAATGTAATGTCTCCACTGGCGACAAGCTTGCACAATGGAGTACATTTCTTTGTCATAAGTAGGGTACTTATGGACAACATATGATAGTGTCTCATAAAACCCGAATCAGTGGTATCAGAGAAGAATGAAATGACTAAAGATTATTAACAGATTCTTAACACAAAATAACATAGATATAGTAAAACTGGCTTTCTATTCAATAAGGAAATAAGTTGAAACTGTAAAATGTAGCGAAAAACAAGCTTGTTGGAATGGTGGCGGCTTATCTATGAGGAGAGATGTGACGACTGCGCTCATTCGCAAGAATATGATTACAATGAGGCTCTGAAGGCCTTTTTACAATAAACAGGAGTGTCAAAAACCCTAGACATCAAAAACCCTAACCCTAGGAGATGAAGCGCCAAAATTCATGTGGGCCCCATTTGGGTAAGTCAGTACATCAACTTCCCAGGTCGTAACTTTTGCATACGATCTTCGTTTTAGGCGTACGATAGCCCGTTGGAAAGATCTATCCGAGGAATAAAACAATTGCTGAAAACTTCATGTTGAAAATTTTTGGCTGCAACATACCCAACAAAACGTCGTTTAGGGCCTCAAAACTGCTCCGAAAGTTTAGGACCCGAAAAACTACTAAAAATATTAAATTACGAAAATTGCCAGAAGGCTGTTTTGAGCTTGCTGGAAAAGGTGGGTGGCCACCGATATTCACTTGGATCACTTATTTAGCAGCTTATTGTGCCATTTCATTGCAGATATATATTATTACTAACAACTTCTATTAGGGACAACAATATTAACTTTCATTTCCAATTGGTTATATTGCATCATATACTTGTTTTTCTTGTGTCTCGGGAAGGTACTTCATTATCGACAGGTCACTCAACATATTTGGAAACCCTTTAACCTTCCCAATATTCTTTCCCAAGACCTTAGTACCACTTAGAATTGACCTTTAGGGACATCCTCTTCATATTCATCATTTTCCATCTCAATACCCCTAGGGTCTCCGAGATTCCCCCCTTGAGGTGACTACCTCACATCTAAAGTGATGGGGACACCTAAATAAGGTGACAATGGGTAGATACCCTCATAGTTGTCTCCATTTGGTGGTTGGGCCAATATTTTCCAAACCTACAACTTGTGTGATAACAGTTTGGTGCCATTTTTGGGGAATATTTTGAATCCTCTTTAGAACCCTAGAGACACTTTGGAAAGATATCTTGAATCCTTTATCCCTTATATTTCCTGGCTACTCCAACCAAGGAACATTCCCTTTCCACCTTTCTCAATGAGCTCCTATCAAATCTCATTTGGCGACTCCACCTTCCCAGAACCCACTTTTACCTTTTTTCCCTTTCATCCTTTGATGAGCCTTGAGCTCATCTGGAAAATCCATTGAGGTATTACCCTAAGTAATGGAACCATGGTCTCATTGGAATTACCATGGGAATTCCATAAGGTTTACCCCTTCTTTTATTTTTAGAATATTCCTAAATATCCAAACCATTGCCTATTAGAATGGAGGTAAAATTGGCCCAAGTTTAATGGTGACCCAACTCTAGCGGTCACCCATGTCGTAAAATATATGAAGTATGCTTCAAGCCTAGATTTTTTGTGTTAATAAGTTCGACATGAGGATGTGATAATGAAAATTTTTGTATCTTCATTGGAACCAAGTCAAAGAAATTTTGTTGCATGATCATATGACCTGAAGAGCATCCCTTATTTTGCCAATATCATTGGAGAATTTCTTAGGCACTACCAACCACCCACCCAGAATTTACAAAATACTTCTCAAGAGCTCAAAAACCTCCTATCTAATGTAAATAAGGATAAAGAAAATCTTGATGAAGATAATGATGAATAAGTATTAGAGGAGCCTGTGGATGCGACGAACCTTTTTGAAAAAGGACACATGAAGCACTCTGCTTTAAATCAAGCCTCGTGTGATGAAGAGGCGATAGAGGAGCATGCCCATGAAGAGAAAAAAAATCATGATGAAGTGTACCTAGTTGAGACATCATTATCTTTTCTCCCTCTTGATGTAGTTGATATTGTCCAGTCTGTTATCACCCTATAAGTTATAGGATCAACTGGTGACTGGGATATTATCTGTCTCTAGTGTTTTTGTTGACAAATGATTTTTCATTCTACAAATAAAAAGAAAAGAAAAGAAAAAAGAAAGAAAAAGAAAAAGAGGGCATAAAAAGAATTTCAATAAAAGCTCCATGCAATAATAGTAACTTAGTAATAAAAGGCGCGCTAAAGATCTGCGGCCAGGAAACAGGCACGTAGATCAATGACCCAAAATGGATTTCGGACCCCCCCAGATGATTTGCTTTTAACTAAGGGGGGGGGGTCCAGAATGGAATCTTCCCTCCGACGGGCCCTCTTTGTATGTGGCATCATTTTAATGGCCCCGAGTTCCATCACCGCCTGCTGTCTGACTTACCATCATCACCACTGGACGTCACCTTCCACTTTTCCCAAGTTAGTCATGTCCCATAATTGTTGTCAGTCCTTTCCCCCCATTCGTTCGTGGCAAGCCCCTTACTATGACTTTTACCTCCAATCAATAGTTGCCACATTACCCGTATGTATCCCTCAGTCACAGTCACCCGCCATCTCACCCTCAAAGTGATCCGTTGGCCATTTATTGCTGGATAACCTATCTGTTATCCAGCTGACCTGTCTCCCGCACCCAACCGACCCCATTTTAAATAAAACTACCGTTATTCCCCTTACTTTCGTTATTCACCAATCGCACCAGAGAAATTCACCGCTTACTCCTCCGTTACATTCCCTTACCCTCATCCACGGTCAGTCGCCCCCACTAACGTTGTGTTTATTGCAGGTACTATTGCAGAAATGACGCCAAAGTCCAAACAAGCAGAAGGAGAGGAGAATCTGTTTCTCCCACCTCCTGTCGACCTGGACATGATCCCACTGGTCGAAAAAGACCGGTTGATCGCAGATACAAACTGCGACTTCGATTTCTCAGACCTCCAGTCGTGGCTCAGGGAAATTTTCCTGGACCAGAGCGATGAAATTGGACTCTGGGAGTCCAATTTACCCCTCTACCTCTTCCCTCAGATCCATCATTTTCCCAAGTTTGCTCTCAAGTGTCAAGCCCACTATATTCCTGAACAAAGAGCCATAATCTCTTCATCCGGAGAGATTCTTTTCCTCATCACACCCGAGTCCATAGACCAGATGATGCAAATCCCCCGAGCCGACTCTACGTCTCCCTTCAACCTAGAAATCCTTACAGAGTTGTACTAGAAAATGACTTTTCCCCAAAGAGCTCAAATATTCGAGCTTTTCCTTCCCACATCCGCTCAATTCCCCTCCACAAATCCTCCGTATCCGTCTTCCATGTTCTCAACCAAAGGCAACCAGGTCATCTCCTCCCTTTGTGCTTTATTAAAATATTATTCTGATCAGTGGGTAGATGAACCCATTCTGGGTTTTCTATCCATTTTCTCCACTGATGAAAAGCCCACCACCCAGTTTGACTTCAGCACATTCTTGGCAGATAATATTCATGAATAGTTCATGAATTGTGGCACGGAAGGCATGTTCAGATATTCATCGATACTTGCCTACTTGTTCATCTTCTTCCAGATGGATAAATTTAGCTTTTCCATGCAGAAGATGGATGAAGATGGTAAACCTCAGGAAGTCACAGCATGGACTTCCTTGCTCAAGCACAACCCCACAGAGTACAGTTTCAAGGGGTTCATCGATCAGTTCTACCACCCTGTGGTAAGTATGCTAAGTGGTAGGCCCGAGCCTCAGATAAACGATGAAGTGCAGAGGATCCTGCATCTCTCTGACAACACAAAGACCGTGGATTGGTACTTGTATCAAAATTATACAGAGATCAGAGTATACGGGTGCGAGTTGGCACCGTATAAGTTGCCCAAATATTTTCCTGTCAAAATATTTGCTCTAGAATATATAAGGCAAATTATAAAGTCAGATGATATCCATTTTGTATCATTGAAGAAAAAGCAGCAGCTTAAGGGGCAGATTGGCTCCTTCATCTGCAACAGTCGTGGTGCTGGGGAAGAAGCAGACCAGATGCTGAGAGAAATGAAGTTCTTCATGAGATTTCGTGGCACTATGATCCTTATGGAATCATCTCAGAGATGAGGGTGAAGAACAAGAACATCCCATATGTTCATGAAGCTAGGCCTGAGGTGGAAAAATTCGCAAATGAGACAGTGTGGGAGCCTAACACATTGGTCGAAGTGGAACAGCAGGCTCCCCTGACCACTGTGCCACCAACGACCATGCCACAGGTCCCAAAAGAGAAGAGGCCGAGGCAGGATTTATCTCTGCCTGTCACTGAGGTATCTTTCGAGGAATTCTAGCTGCATACTAAGAGGCCTAAGACTTCCTCAGTCCCTGGCCCGACCGGGGAAAAAGAGGCCCCGCTTACCACAGTGACCAAGTATTTTATTCCACCCTTCGGGTCGAGCCTCCATAAGGACATCACCCCATCATTGCTGAAGAAATCCACAGACTCCCCATTGAACACTCAGCCAGGCAAGACTGGGCCCAAGCTGAGCATTTTCGAGAAGTACGATCTGATCAAGAAAAAGAACCATACCCTTACCAGCATTACTTGCGCTCAGTTCTGGAAGCAGACGTCTACAACGCAGCATAGGTTGCTATCTGAATTTGACACAGAAAAGGGCAGAATGCACATGGCCTTCCTCCAAGCACAAGTACCAGATCCCAAGGTGATCACCGACTACAAGAGGGCCACCTTCGAATTCTAGACGAAGGATGTGCACCCAGCCAATCAGATGGATCTGCACAAGTAGACAGGGGAAATGGTTTTCTACACTTTGGCACATGCTTCTACTGCTGCGTCGAAATTCCAGGTGTCCCTGAACAATGTTCAAACACAATTAAAGATGGAGAAAATATTGTCCTTTACAAAGGACAATAGGAGCAAAACTTTGGAGGAGCTGGTCCTCAAGATTGGTTATGATCCTTCAAACATGAAAGCAGCAGAGGAAATGATAAAGAATAAGAATGTTGATATATCATCCTTGAGGAAACAACTGAAACTCCCACCCACAGAGGATTCATAGGCGAAGGAGATAGCAAAGAAAGAAGGAGAGAAGGATGAAATGCTAAAGCTGCTCATGGAGTAGAATGTGCAGCTTAAAGAAATGGAAGCTGAGATGGAGAAACTATTAAAAGAGAAAGAGAAACTGAAGCCAATGGAAGTCATTCCATTGAGTGCTATTCCAATTGCAGGAGTGAGAACAACATCAATGACAGAAGTCCCATCCGCAACTCCATTGACATCACAGGAAAAGACAACCGACCTTGCTAAATCCATGGAAAAGATGAACCTACAGGAGACAGAGATCAACAGGCTAAAAAAGGAGATTGAGAACCTGCAGGAACTCAAATCTTCCTTCCAGACCAGCCTCTCCAAGGAAAAGCAGGTGACAGAATAGCTCAAGCAGGAGCTACAACAGCTCCGAAAGCAGACAGTGGCAGGAAAGACTTTGGCCGAGGTTAAAGAGAATGTATGGACAGACATCACTAAGTCCATGAATGAAATATGGCCAATGATCGAGATCATGTTCGAGCAGAATGAGTTAGTGCTGAGAAGAAAACAAGCCATCGAGAAGATCAGAGTAGAATTGGGAGACATGCCAACACAAGTGAACGAGATTATCAAATTCCTCAATTCTAAGACCAGGGAAGAGATGGAAGAGCTGAATATTGAAGATAGAACAGAGACCATCCTTGAGGTCAAAAGAGTTTTGGCCAAGAGAGGATTAATGCTTCATTTGGAAGAAAAGGTTCAGGCCATGGACCTGGGGGTACAAAGATTCTTCAGTAAGATTGAATCTCTCCAGAAGAAAGGTCTTCCTGGTCTAAAAGTGATCAATGATAAATTAATGACACTCCCATAATATAAGAAGAGATTAGCCGAAGTGGCTAAGGATAGTTCAAAGTTTGCAAGCATACAAGGGAGCATCACCGACAAGGCATTCCTGGATGCCCTTCAGTGGGACATCAGTATCCAACACGAGATTCGATACATATTCCTCACCAAGCCCACATTCTCCAAGTATATAGAAATGGACGAAGTGTATTGAAGACTGCTCAAAGTCAATGTGCCAATTCATCTCAGATGGGAGGAACTCTGTGATCTGATCAATTAGCAGATGAGTTGTCTAGGTCCAGTTAGTTTTCCAGTCAGATGAAGTTGTGCAAAGGTTTCATCAATGGCCCACCCAGAAATCAGCGTGCAGTTACACCATGTCATCAAGCAATTCCTAGATTTAGGAAATTTGTTAAATTAGTTAGGCTAAAAATAGATTTAGCACGTCCTGGTCATTTATGACAGGAACGTCTGTAATTTGAGTGATAAATACTTCACCTTTCAAATTATTGAGGGTTTTTGATCTTCACACCCTGACGCTATCAGACTATAACATTTTTGAAGAGATCTTCCATTAATAAAAAGGAGGAACTTTTACAGGATTCTTGCGTGTATTCACTGGTGATGTTTTTCTCTCTAAGTTGAATTGTTATTCTTGCTTTGTGATCATCTTGTTTTCTAATTCTAATCTTTAAGAGTAATGAATGTTGCAGGATTTATCTCGTATACCCTGTTTCTGACTCGAAATATTTTAGTGTTTCTCTTCTGGTATTTCAATAAAGAAATTCTTAACTGTTTCTTTGTTGACAACATTTTTCTCAATCTTTTCCGCTATTCATCATCTATGCTACTAAAAGATCCAGTGATTATATTATCTCTCCCTGTGAAAGTTTTCCCTTTGCGTTTCTGGTTTGTATTTCATATTTTATTAAAACACAGACCCCATAGCCCAATGGATGTGTAGACTGTCTCAACCAATTCGAAAAAACACTTTGATTACTAAAACCGACTTATTTATTTACCTAGCCTAATATTTAAAATTGTAAACATAGCTAAATCTTATAGAGAGATCCTTCTCTGGAGTTGGAAGGGCTAGATCCCAGCATCAAAAGTGGTTGGATAAAGTTACATTTTGTGGATTTCTTCTGTGTCAACCTCTTGGAAATTTACAGAGTGCTAACATAGTGGCGACTCCACTGGGGACAAAACATAAAATTTTGTTATTTCACGTTTTCTTTTCCCTAGAAAGAAAGTTTGTTCTTGGAATATTGCAACTTTGAGAAGAAAGTAATGTTTAGAGGTTGATTAAACTTTGTACATATTATTTTCAGACTCATAAAACAAAAAAACATATATATAAAAAATCAAAAAGAAATCTGGCTCCTAAGAAAGTTTATACTTGATCTCATCCAGACCCAAAACCTGCGATAGTGACAGATAACCCAGAACGGTTACTCGGGAGAGAGACCTTAGCTGAAGGCTCAGTGAGTCATATTCCCCTTCATAAGTCCCTTTCCTTTCAAAACCCTGACTTTGATACCTTTACCCAACAAATCTTGGTTAGAACACGGTCCTATAGTTTTGTGACTGGAATCATTTTCGACCCAACCATTTTACAACCCCAAACCCCTGAAGTTCTGTCTCCCACTACGAAACCGCAAATCACTCCCTCCATGATATCCAGTCCCTCCTTGTCCTTGTCTTCAGTTGCTACCTTGCCGATCATCCAGACTGTCGTCCCACCTCCTCCACCCATCATGGCAGCTCGATATGCTCCTTTGGTGTTGGTTGCGCCTCTCCATGCCATGCCCCAAGACTATCAAACAAGAATTCCATAGTTCGATGCAACAGGACCTTTGAGCACACAACAACACATAGATAAAATGAATGATTATTATGATCTGCATGAAGTAGATGAAGCTGACGTTCAAATGAGACTGTTTGCCCAGAGTTTGACAGGTGACGTTAAAAAGTGGTACAAAGGGTTGTGTGCTGCCTCAGTCCTTGACCTTACCGCATTCCAAAGGAGTTTTCTAAACAGATGGGATGTAAAGAAAAACCCCCTGCAAATTTTGTCAGAATATAAAAATATCAGAAGAAATCAAGGTGAGACAGTGCAAGATTACTGCACTCATTTCAATAACCTGTACAACGCAATCCCAGCTGAAATCAAACCTGCACAGGGTTTGGCCTTGATAAATTTCCCTGATGGCTTTGACGCTGACATTTCATACCAACTAAGGGAAAGAAATTCCACCACCTTGGAATACATGCAGAAAAGTGCTATAAGTGTGGAGGCCAATTTGTTGGCAAAAAGGGAATGTCAGAGGTTAGAGAGGAGAGTCACAATTAAAGAAGAACCTTCCACGTCGACCTCAGATTCCAAATTGGATTCTTTGGCCACAGCAATGGAAAGAATGATGAAAAGACTTACCGTGTCAGACAGAAATCCTCCAAGAGACAACCCACCTGCTCCTCAGGTTTGGAATCCTAACTTCAAGAGAAACCCTCCTCAAATCAGACAGAGAGATCCTAGGGATCAAAGAGAGCAGAGAGGTCCAGATCAACAGATCAGACCTCCCCTGCAAGAAAATTATGATGATGAAGGGGAGGAAGTGATTGAGGGATTAGAGGATACTCACATAAATCTCATGGGTATTCACGATAACAAAGCTATTTTCCTTACCCAAGAAGAGCAAGAACTTTTTCTTCTCAATCAAACAAAGGAAAGGTTAGAAGCCGAAGACGTAGAACAACAGGCATTCGAAAATGCCATTTTGGAGGTACATCGGCAGTATAATCTGTAGAGTAAAAAGACGGAAGGGAGTTCCCCAAAAAAGACGATTGAAACGAAGAAGGTGACCGAAACCAAGAAGACCTCTGAGCCATCTGCCGAGAAGATTCCTGAGAAGAGTACTACCGAGAAGATTCCTAAGAAGAGTACTTCCGAAGTTCCTGTGAAGAAAAACGTTACTATTCTGAAAAGATCGTCACAGCCCGAGGTTTTGCCTGTTAATCCACCAAGTACTTCCTACCAGAAGAGCATGGTGGACAAACCTGAATTGATGAGCCAAGGAAGCACTCCTACACCTTTCATCCTTGAGGGGGAATTAGCCAAAGTAAAGATTCCCATCCCACTTTCAGAGTTGATGAACAAAGACGTTTATCATTCACAGGTGATTAAAGCATTGACCATTGAACCTGACATAGGCACAAAGGCCTTAACCATTGGATAAACAAATCATTTAGACACTATGAACCTTACTGATGCTCAACCCGAACTTCTGTTCGGACTTGAAGTGAATGGTCGAGATGATACTGGTGATGTCGCTCCTTTTTACATCAGTTTAAAAATACATGACCTGATCTTGCATAACGCTATGCTGGATTCGGGTGCTTCCCACAATCTGATGCCTAAAGCAGTGATGGAGAAACTGGGACTGGAGGTCACTAGACCTTACAAATATTTACACTCATTTGACTCCAGTAAAGTTAGGTGTATTGGTTTGATCAAGGACCTATGTATCCCCCTGGTTCAGATTCCTGCAAAGAGCATGGTAATGGATGTGGTAGTTGCAGACATTCCTCCAAAGTATGGAATGTTGCTATCCCGGTCTTGGGGGGCTAAGTTGAGAGGAACCCTGCAGCTAGATATGTCCTATGCCACTATCCCAGTTTTCGGGTAACAAAGAAGGCTATACAGAGAAAAGTTGATGAAATACATGGTCAATAGACAAGAAAAACCACACAACTATCCTCTTTACTCTGCGCATTCCAACTTGGATTCTTTTATCTTGTACAATGATGGCGACACGGGAGAACAAGATACTCAGCTGGCAGAAGATACATCTAGTCAGGATGAAGGCCAAGAAACCACCGAGGTAGCAAGGATGAAAAACATGATAACTGAAGAGCTACCAGCAGATTTCTGGAGCATGGATTTTGACGGAGAAGTAAGCAAAGAAGGAGCTGGAGCAGGAGTCTGGCTGCATAACCACAGAAACAGGTATTCAGAAAACCATTCTTACAAATTACATTTCCAATGCACTAACAATATTGCTGAGTATGAAGCCTTGATGCTCGGTCTGAATCTTTTGAAAAAAGTTGGTGCTAAACAGATTATGGTAAGAGGTGACTCTGAGTTGATAATCAAGCAAATCAAAGGTGAGTACGCTGCGAAATACCCACGTCTTAGAGCTTATAGGAATGTTGTTCTTGATGCCCTTAGATGTTTCACTGAAGTTGACTTTCAGGTAATGCCGAGGGGACAAAACATTCTGGCGGACGGATTGGCTACGTCAGCAGCCACATGTAAGATTCCTTTTCTCTCGACTTGCCCATACACTATTGAGGTGAAATGCAGACCAACCGTTCCCGACAATATCAGGTACTGGCAAGTGTTTGGTAACGATGATCAAATAGAAGACTTTTTGCAATGTAAAAATGATTTTGAATGTACAAATATAGATTTAGAGAACGAAGATGAAAATGAAAATAGATCAGATTTTGAAATTGATAGTGTAAATAGCGTAGATTCCAGAGAATTAGGTGATGACGAAATGGATGCCGACGTTTTACATTTGAAAAGCAATGTTTTGCCTAGGGGTTTAGTTCCTTTGGAGGACTTGTTTGATTTTAATGACGTAGCCAAAAAACCAAAAATTGAATCACATGGACAAGAGGTAGAAGATTGTAATATAGGGACCGAAGAAAAACCCAGGATAGTCAAACTGTCCAAATCACTGCCCCCTGAGCAAAAACTCAAATGCATTGAGCTGTTTAAAGAATATTCAGATGTCTTTGCCTGGGGTTATGAGGATTTGAAATCTTGCGATACCAGCATCATACAACATAGGATTCCACTAAAATAAGACCAAAAACCATTTAGATAGAAACTTAGGAGGATAAATCCCAAGTTACTCCCTCTGGTAGAAAAGGAGATCAAAAAAATGTACGATGCCAAAATCATAGTCCCGTTGCGTTTTTCCAAATGGGTCTCTAATTTGGTTCCTACACGTAAGAAATATGGGGAAATCAGACTCTGCATAGATTTCCGAAATCTGAATAAAGTCTCCTTGAAGGATAATTACCCCTTGCCGAAAATGGACCACATTCTGCAAAGGGTGGTCGGATCCAGTCGAATTTCTCTGCTGGACGGTTTCTCGGGTTACAATCAGGTCCTAGTTCACCCGGATGACCAAGACAAAATTGCTTTCACCACACCATGGGGCACTTTCATGTATGTGAAAATGCCTTTTGGTCTTGTTAACTCCCAAAATAGCACCATCATTTTGGTTGGGTTTTACGGTGGATAGCATGGCTATTGATAGTTTCCTCAACTCATTGTTAAGTCTTTAGCTGCAAAATTTTAGATTTTGGTTTGACTTAAAAATAATTTGGATTGTAAAGTCTTCTTTTTTCAAAATTGTCAGTGAGATCGGAAGAGCG
>CBVK0100286901.1:0-21895 GCA_900067695.1 Picea abies
GCTCTTCCGATCTCACAATTCAAGTCTTGTTGCTGGTAGGAAGAAGAAATGGAATTTAGGTCGAGATCCTCAAGGTCCATTTCCTTTCCATCATATGAGTCAGGTTATTCCAGTGTGTCCTCCTACATGTCTTCTTTGCCTTCATGATTGATTGCGGATTATATTCTAGCTTATTAACATTGATTGCATGTTATATTAGCTTATTACCATTGATTTCCATTACTTGAATATGGATTACTACAAAACTAACTATGAGTACATCTTCCTAGTATGAATCTAATGTATATGATTATGAACTACTTATTACACTGGCTTGAATCTCTCATTGTGTAGTAGCCAGTGATATTGCTTCCCATTAATTCCATAACATTCCATACAGTGAATCTCATCCTGGTACGAGAACAATGATCACTATAAGGAAGCAAGTCCATTGAATAGTGATACTACTAGCCTATGCCCTATTTGTCCAGTTACAGTTAAGGGTTGTTGTATGAGCTATAACATAGGGTCATGAAGAAAACGACATGATTTTTAAATACAAAGGGAAATATATAATAAGAACTAAAGTAAATAGCTTAACTTGTAATACAAGGGGAATAGAGACATTCCATTACTATGATATCAGTAATACAATAACAACTTAGCTTAAGGTTCAACAAGGTGATATGATGCTACCTATTTATCATAATCAATACGCATTGTGATATTAATCTTATCTCTTATTAACTACATGGGATATCACTAGAAAGCTATGGAACTAAGTATCAACACCTGTATTACACTTGTATGTGATTCAAATTCCTGTGTCATAAGCTATTAGCCTTATTTTCACCTATCACCATTACTGAGTAGTGTGTATATTCCCCTTATTTCCCTAATCAACACTACGGAATAGTGATAAGTAGTATGTGTTCATTACAGATAGCTTAGGTATTACTTCAATATCAGCGTGGTTATC
The DNA here is from genome assembly GCA_900067695.1 of Picea abies. NCBI lineage: Eukaryota > Viridiplantae > Streptophyta > Pinopsida > Pinales > Pinaceae > Picea > Picea abies. The sequence continues at coordinate 959 of CBVK0100286901.1, forward strand.
ATATATAGTAAGCATTACTTAGTGTTATATATGGTTTATATGTAAGTTCAAGCTCAAAGATATGATACTAGTTCAATGGGTATAATTAATATAGATCCATATATTATGCATATTACTTAGTTGTATCAATACAGTTAAACGTGCTATCTCAAAAATAGAGGCCCTATCTAATCTATTCACATACATCAGATGTGTTCACTTTCAATACTGTGATTCCAGTCAAATTTGATCGACACTAATATATAAGTAATACTAGTACTATGCATACTAGTATTACCCTTTAAGGAATACTAGTGTTATGCATAGTTAATACTATTCAATGGTAATATTTATGGAAACAAGATTCACCCTTGTCAAAAAAGAGATCATATCTCTAAAATCCTTGTTGATCTCTTTGATTTTCCTCATATCTGCACTGTTCATTTCCTTATATTCCCATATCTATGGTATGCTCATACAGTAAAGCTTCGCATAGTATGGAGAAAATAAGGCAGAGAGAATACCATGCAATCTACAACTAGTATATGTGCCATATTAGTGTAAATAAAAAGGGTAATAGATCACCAACGCTAATGTATGAAGTCTCATAGAGGGCTTGTTGTGGTGTCATATCATATTAGCTCATTACTTCATCATGCTCAATCCTATACAGTTAACTAGTATGATTACAACAAGTTTGATTCATGTTTCTGTACACTTACTTTATCCCTATTGTTTCCATGATATTGAGTTTGTTAGACTAGCTAATACACTAATCACTATGCTGTAATTAATGGGAAACATACACTTATAGGGAGAATATATGGAATTGTAACTCGACTTAAAGATGGTATTGTAATCACATCTATTACTAAAGCTTAGATATAGTATATGTCATGATATATTAGTAATAACATGTATGATAATATGTATACCATTGCCTTTATATGTAAAATGGATCTGTATTAACTAATGGTAATGCTTCGATGATTCAGGTAGTCTATGATTATTGTATGTTCACTAGTATGTACAATATAACTAGGAGTGATGCCCAACTTAGATATGGTATATGTCATGATATATTAGTAGTAACACATATGATAAGATGTATAACATTGCCTATATATGCAGTATGGATCTGTATTAACTAATGGTAATGATTCTTTGATTTAGGTAGTCTATGATTAAGATATCTTCACTAGTATGTACATTATAACTAGGATTGATGCCCATCTTAGCTCCAAGTAATACAAATGATTCAGGGAGTTACAATGGAATCAGATTAGGCATAAGATAGTTAAATCTCATAAGCTAACATAAGCAGAGACCTATCATATTTACGTAATATAAGCACAGTCATGGTCACACTGTATTACTATCGATCCTAGTTATATGAGCATAGTGACCAATACTCTTCTATATCAATTCCACATGTTATAACTATCATATATTATGGGATTCCTTCCGCTTTACTCGTATTGAATAGTGTAACTAGAACTTTTACTATAAGAAACACTATAACTATACTAGTAGAATCATTAACAAGGGTCTTACAAAGGGTATACTCTTATCCAATACAGTGGGTTTTACTTACTCTGATTAAGAGAGAGTTGAAACAATGGAATCAACTTCATATCTTACCCATATGAGCTATGTGAATATTACAATATAGTTAAGAGTGTAGAGTCTGAGTCTAAGGTATAGGCCAGTAATCTTTGTATGATCTTCATGGAACACTATGGCTATTATCTCTACCACCCTATATCAGAGTATGCATATCGATTCCCCTTGTTCATATGTTACCATATTCACCGGTAAATATCAGACAACTCCTTGGGTCTAGTATTACTAGTATCTATACCATATAAGCAGTATGCTCATGTTAGATGTAATGGGATTAATTCATGTCTATCACCTATACCTGCCAAATTGACTCTTATTATGTGCTAGATGTTATTGTGTTCACTAGAATAAATGTCAATGATAGTAATACTAACATAGAATTATAAGTCACACTACAACTCATACTTTGAATTACAACAAGAGAGCATAGAGATATACATGGTTTGTTTCATATTAGTTGAAATCAAGTTGTTATTACGATAGATTACATGCTTTGATTATTATCAGTATTAGTATTGATTTAAGTTATATTTACTTTATTAGGGAAACTATGTATATGGTGTGTACAACTTATTCAAATAAAGAACATATAGCTATGGGTTTCAATAAGGACATAAAATGTGAATCTTAAGCATATCATAGGTAAGAGATTGGTTAAGTTGAACAAGAGAACATAGCCCTTACTAACATGAACTCAATATAACATGTATGATCGTAACTATCAGATAAACAAGTAACTGATTCAAATGATTATCATTAATATGTATATACCTTTATCGTAACCATGTATTAGTCTGTAATGATCATAGTGTAACACATAGCCTTTACTAAGCTAAGGAACAAGGTCAAATATGGCCCTATCCATGTAGAGGGATAGGCTCGAGTTTAGGCTTGTCCTTGTACATGGATATGGCCTCACATATATTATATGTGAGCTATCTCTCTCTCTCTCTCTCTCTCTCTCTCACACACACACACACACACACACACATATCTGTGTCTATGTGTGAGCTAAATGTTTAATTAACCCAAATATAATTTTATTTTAAATCATAATTTCCCAATAAAAAAATTAAATTTAAGATAAAAAATGATATAAACCATAATTGTTCATTGACTATAAACAACAGTTCCAAAATAATATAGTAAAAATCTATTCTAACATTTATAAGAATTTAGTAAACATTGCACCACAAGATTGGTGTCAATTTCAACTTCACCATGTAATAATCTTCTACTTTTGTATTATATTTCAACAAATAATAACAAAATAAAAATATGTTTTAACATTTATTAGAATTTATTAAACATTGCACCACATAATTGATTTCAATTTCACCATGTAATAGTTATTTAGTTCTATATTATGTTTCCAATAACAAGAAAATAAAATATGAAAAGCCATCCAATACAAATAATACAATCTCAATATAAAATTGTAAAATTACTAACTGGATATTTAAATCATTATCACACAATCTCGATATTTAAATCATTATAACACAATCTCAATGTAAAAATAAATAAATATTCACTCAATATTAATCAACACATCTTTGAGATTTGCAAATCACAACATGTATAAGGTATTGCTGCCACCATTTCACCTTGTTTTCACTAATTTTCAGTGGTCAACAGTGGCCTAGGAATGAGGTCAGAGAGCTTGAACTTTTAGTGCATAGGAATGACCCTACAGAATTTGCAAGCAATGGACCTTCCTAAGATCTCGACACCTTAACTTTCAGGGAACAAGTTGGTTCTCTATGCTTGGTGGTAGATGTTTTAATTGTCTTCTTCTTTATTTTGAACCTAAGTACTTGTGTTCTGCTTTCTTTTTGCATCTCAACCTAATTGTTTCCTTAGCATAGACCTTAAATTTGTGAGATTGGAGAAAACCACAATAATTTTCTCCTTTGTTTATTTCTTCATTCTAAATAAGCAGCAACAATAGCCATGCATTTCAAATATTTTCATCAAAATGGATAGTGTTGGACCAATCAACCTACTGAGTTAGTGCGTCGACATTGTTGGACAAAAAATATACAGTCGAAATTGGGACTGTCTGAATTAGAAGTTAACAGACTTTGCATACATTTTATATAAGAAAAGTTTTATTGAAGATAGAAAAATATACAACCAGAATTGGGGCTGTCAAATGTGGATAAGTGTATATTTTAGAATATGAAGAACGGTGGTTGTGTTCAAATTTGGGTAAGTGCATCTATGATATCACTATGAAAGGGTACACAAACAAACTTAGGAAGATTATCCTAGGTCAAGTTCACAATATTTGTTGAAACATTTGACTTTCTAAATAGAGATGCAAGTTCAAATTGCATTTTTTACTTTGTTGAATGAAGATGCAAGTTCAAATTGCATTTGTTCTATGAGCTTTTCGTTGTGTTCTTATCAGTTTTCTTGGGTATCATTAATTATGTTCTACTTCTGAGTCTTCAAACTTTTAATCATGTCTTTGTTGAAAATGGAAGCTAGCTTGACTTTTGGATGAATAGTAATAAGTATCTCAATTCATGGCATTGGAGTTAGACATTTGCATTAATTTTTTTTTATTTCTTATCGTTCTGTAAATGAGACATTGACATGAAATGTTCACTGCTTGTGTCTTTTTGTTACAGTGCAAAGTACTGTAACATATTTTAGTTCTGGGAATGATTGCAGCGGACATTTTCCTTGTGGTTCAAGGTTTATTTCTATCTGTTGTATGTGATATTTTGTAGATTTTAAAACTTTTCTTTCTTCTAGCTTTGTAAATGAGGATTTGACATGAAATATTGACGTCTTTTATCAGTTTCACTATCAATGCAAAGTGACTATTATATATTTCGGTGTATCTATTCTAGAGGTCAAGGGAATGACTAGAGTGAATATACTGCCTATGTTTCAAAGTTTGTTTCTATTTGTTGAGTGCTATATTAATGCGGATTCTTCATCGTCGATGCACTCCTTTTCTTCCAATTTTATTTAGGTTGGTGAATGCTTCTTTCTATATGAAACAAAGACTCTTTCTTGGTGAATATAAAGAGTACAATTTTCTACCTACAAGGGGATTAAAGCACTAAATTTATCATACTTAATATTCCAAATACAAATCTATCAAGACCGAGAGAAGAATGAAGGAAAAATTCAGAATCTAGTAGCAAAAAGGATTGTTGCATTGGAGACATTGTGATCGTTCATGGAAAAGGAACTTTGGAAGGAAGTTGAGTGATGATTAAGCTGACCGATTAGCCATAAGGAATACCATATACTTGATTATTAAAACACATATCTTTAAAGAAACAAAACACATAGCAACTACAATTAATTAAATTTACAAAAATTTACAGTTAATTAAATTTAAGCATGCACACACATATATTTATAGTCAATTAAATTTACAGAAACTTACTCACATCTCCATAGCTCCAAGACCCACCTGAAGCTCCAACAACCCGCCCACCCTTCTGCCCACCTGCAAATGGCCAACACTCACACTCACACTATCAACCGTGCCAACACTCACTCTATCAAATGTGCCAACACAACCACGCCAACACTCACACTAACACTGTCAACTATCGCTAACACTCACACTAACACTATCAACTGTCTCCAATAACTTAGAAAAATAGTAAAAGTCACGATGTGTGGGTAATATATAAACCTATTATTAGCCGAAAGGTCCTTTCAGCTGAAAATTTCTTTCGATCGAAAAGATATTTCGGCCGAAAGAGCATTTCAGCTAGAATATCTTTCGACTGAAAAGATGTTACCAGATGAAAAAAATATGTTCGACTAAAATTGTAAATGAAAATCAAGGGCGTTGTCATGACACCATTCAATTTTATGTTCAAAGGTTCGACCGAAACATATTTCGGCCGAAAAATAGAACTTTCAGCAGAAAAAAATATTAGTTTGGACGAAAAAAGGTCTTTCGGGATTTTTGAGATCCGATTATCACGAAAGTGTTACCCACCTTCAAGAATTTACCCTTGGTCCAAAGTCAAACTTAGATATCCTCAATGAAAACTATACAAAAGGACTCTGAAAAGAAGTAAAAACTGAACCTTAAAATCTGGATCAGCTTGCCACAAACTATTGCCCACTTGACTCTGCACAATATCCTTTATTAGTCATGAAATTTAATTCATAAAAAGACAAGTCTACACAGACTATCAAAGATAGACCAACACCTATGAAAACAAGCATCTGAATGATATGATTCATCTTTAAAACTTGTTGTCTACAATAGGACCCTACTATCATAAAAGAGAATTAGGCCTTTAATGAATTGAAGAATGAATGAAAACTGAACTATCTCAATCAAACTCAAGAGCAAACCTTAGTATGCTTTCTCCTTCTATTCTCCATTTGTTCTTCTTTCTCATTTTTCTTTTATGCATTCCAAATTAGTTGAAGTAGTTCAACTACCTCATTTACTTAAGTTAACTAAAACTCAACTAACTTTTAGTTTAGGGGAAGAATTAATATAATAATAATAATAATAATCAGGGTCTTTTAATAAATAACAACTAGTAGGTGGGACCCCTTGTGACTCCCTTTAATTTCTTAACAAAAATAAACACAACTAGTCAATCAATCAAACACATCCCTCCTTGTGGCTCGCATAATCATTCCCATAATTTGAAAATTAAATATCAATGATATTTCAAATTATATTCAAACATATAATATCCAAAATATCCAAAAATAGTTTGTTGTCCAAAACCTTCAGCAGTCCACTGTCCTCAAATAAACAATAACAAACTATATTTGCCACTTTGAGAGGAAAATTTTCCTATGTTTCTTCTATCCACTTTTGACTTCCCTGAATTGGTCTCAGGCTATGTAGAATCTTAAGGATTGATCTCACTGATGACATGGTAATATTCATTTATCAAGTGCATATGGGATGATACAGATTTGTGTGAATCGGTTGAGGGAGAGGAGGGGGCAACAACAATTTTTCCTTTGTCATGCATGTTTTGGGATTCGGTTTTGAGTATTTTACTTGCGTGGAAGGACTGTACATGTGAGTGTGCAAGGGAAATCTGTACATTTGGGTTAACGAGTGGACAAGGGACAGGTAGAGACAAATTTGCCCAACCATGATGTTGGGAGACAGTCGGGTGAACAATATCCATCCATCTATAATTCTCGGGAAATTCAGGTTGCAAAGAAACATGAGGGGTCATAGGGACACTAGGGACATGATGGAGTTGGAAGGGAGGCCTCTCTGGTCTAGGTTGGACTACCCCTTGTCCAATCCAATTGAAAAATCTAGCTTGAAATAGTTGGTTTAACTCTTGAGGATCATCATCGAAATGTATGAGAATCTGGGCCTTCTAGGCCCTCTGTTCTAATTTCCTCTACCTCTATTATTTCGGCCATGACTTCTTCTGTTGAAGAAGCTCATCATGTATGCAACAATTATTAGAAACTAGCTTCTTAAATAGACCATACTTGACATTCTCTTAATATGAAACAAAGTTTGTCTCAACAATCACATCAGACCCATGCAATCCAATCCATAAAATTCATTTAATAATTGTTAATGAGCAGGGGGTGAATTAGGGTTCTGGGATATTTGAGGGGGTTGTATTGAGAGAAAAAGTGAGAAAATGAGAGGGAGTAAGAACACGATTACTGCTAAACAATTCATTGAACAATTTATTGTGCAACAATAACAAAAACATATCAGTTGTCATCTATTTCTGTGTTATTTATTAATCGTTGTCATACAGAGCTTTAATTAAATTTTAATGAACAGGGAATGTAGAATGAATCTGGGATCGTGAGGGGATTTTTAATGAGCAAAAAAGTGAGAAAATGATAGGGAATTAGATGGATATTGTTCATAAAATAAATTAAATAAATCAACTATCATAACTTTGTTTCAAATTTAATTCAAAAAGCATCCACTTCCAAGACCAAAACATTCATTGTTCCTCAATTGTATGAAAACTACTTGTTGTTTCTATAATAATCAAATTTCCCATAAATCCTTAATTCATAATGGTTTGTTCATTATAACTTATATAAACTTTTTCCATTCAACAATATTGTATATTTTAACATTTATCTCTTCCCTTTAAAAAAAACAAAACATGCACAACAATTCTTGTTATAATATGCCTAACATTTATCCCTAATAATCAATAATGCACCATGATAAACAATCAACAATCATTGTTCTCCAATCAACAATCGAGCCTGATTTAAATATACACAGGTGCCTTTTCAATCACAGGAAGGCTTAAAATCATTCCCAATCATACACAGTTCTTCAATCATATCAATCGACACAATCTTGAATTGATAACAACAGTCAACCCAAACATAAACCTTGAGCTTGATATTTATGTGTATCAACATATATAAACTTCTTTTAAAAACCAATAATAGTCTGCATGATGATTCTCATAGAACAATATCATATATGAAGCGAACATAACTAAATTGACACACATGCACCTCTTTTAACTTTCCAAAACCCTGATCGGGCTTAGTAAAACTCACACAAGTGTCTTCTTATGCAATCAATACCATGTTGGATAAAATACAATGATCGATACCATAAACAAATAGAAAGACAACTCTTGATTGTATGCAACCACTCATTTCCTTTCTTATTTGTTCAAACAATTTCATCACAGAAGGACCACACAGAGATTCGACCCAAAAGGATGGGTTTATAAACGAGGAAACACATGTCTTCAACCTCCCACAATCATTAAACTGATAACCCAAAACTTGACAAACTCCAGAATGTGACCGAGGAGAGCAGAGACAATCAAATTCTGAGTTGGGCTCTTAAAAAGATAAATGCAGAGAGACAATGAAAGCCTTCTTGTATTCTTTTAAAAACAGAAGGAGATAATGGTATTTCAAATCCTCATATTCATTTATCAACGATTAACCATCACATGCCACAATGTAATATTGAACACAGAGAGCCATGCTCTTTAAAAACCCTACAGTATTTTGTCTAATCTTTTCAATCCTTTGACATAACCATAAGCGAATTCTTGAGTGGAGGATAAAGTCAATTCGAGTTGAACAACTCAGTTTACACATAGGTTCCACTAACAATTTGCAGAGAGGAATGAGGTTTATCTTAAATAGTGAAGGGTACTCAAATCCATAGAGGGATAATGACTCTTTCCAACACCAAGGAGTTCAAAACTTTTGACAGAAAAATCAGTGATGCTTCACAACATACAATCATCATTATAACAGAGACGAGAGGGATAGTCATGGAGACTCTTTGTGAAAAAAAGAACTAGGACACAATTCCTATCAATTTGATACATTCACATGACTGTATTAAGATTTGGGGCCAACCAAGGCTGGACCTTTGGAAAGCCTTAAGCGAAAATACAGTAAGAAATGGGCCATAAACCACAGATCGGGGTTTAAACAAAAGAACACACCAACTGTCGACATTTTCTCTGCAACTAGATAAAGATTACAAAAACAACTGAGAGGGAAACGAGTTGACAGACACCAATACACTGAATGGTGAATAAAAACCCTCAACCATCAAACTCTGAGCCTTATTGCACCATTGTCATTATTACTCCATAGAGACCCATCATAAAAACCACACTGACCGAGAAAATAATCAATGCACAAGTTAATAATACCCATTATTCTTCTTACAATCATCAACATTTCACAGTCATCACATAAAGCCACAACACCATATTTACACACAGTCGAAAAACTCAAGAAAACACAGAATCCATGCATTCCTGAGCCACCATTTGATTCATAATACAAAGAATCCATCATGGATGGAGATAAAAGAACCATACCTGTGAGAAAATCGCTTAAATGACGTGTTGGATGAGATTTCCCTTCCAAAACCTGAAAAAGAGGGGCTTCACAACCAACAAAGAAACAATGCAACAATGAAACAATTCTAGGGTAATGGGTGATAGGGAGGTTTGGAGTGATGTGCAGTAAATGCAAGTCACTTCCTCACCTATCCTCACTTCAATTCCATGTACGAGACATCCCAATAAAAATAAAATCCACCATTAAATAAAACCGTATAACTAGTGTATAATCAATTCCAATCCATCATAAGATCTGAGACCATATCTATTGGATAGAGCGCCACCCAAGATATTTCATACGTTAACCTTTTCCATAAATCCACACAATAATCCATATCAACATTTCTATATGTCCCTCCATTCGACTTTAATAAAATTCTCATAGTCCTTTAACCAAACCATAGTATAATAGTTAGGACTAAAACTTGTATCCATTAATTATTCCATTCGAAGTTTGCATGTAGTCTTTTATCATGGATTTAGGATTAATACATAGTTTCTTTCCTTTTGCTATAACTTTAGAACCTTTTCGTAGGTTTTTTTCTTTGTTTTGATGAAGCTCCCATTAAGTATCCCTTGCATATATGTGGATAAGTAATCAATACATGAATTAGTAACTAAGTTATAACATAACACCTGTAAACAACATGATCCTCATACCCATGGGAATTGTTTTGTGTCTCAAGTGATTACCAACAACATTCAACAATAATGCATTATCCACTCATTATCACACCAAATGAAACCAAGACTGCATCATAAAAAATGTAGGAATGTGTAGGCAACATCATAACATCAGTAAAATATGTGTAATATGTCTATCCTTGCACCTGTAGTCTACAAGGGGGTCCCACCTACTAGTATTATTATTATCATAATTAAATATTAGTGCTTTAGCAATGCTTTGCAGGCGAAATTCATCATTGTGATTTTAATCGTCAACAAAATGGTGAATCCAAAGGGAAATATGTTTCCAATATATTAAGAACTTAGAATGTCTAGTTTTGAAAACCATGTAACATCAGATCAAGAAGATATAAATTAGAACGATTATGCAACATGGGGAAGTGAGCGGATTTAAGGGAAAAATGTTTGGGAATTTGGGAATAACTCATGGAAAGTGTTAAGTATGAGGGTTTTTAACCCTGTAAGCATAATCATTCAATTAATCATAGTAAAGAGTTCTTGACTTCAAGGATAAAAAAAAATCGATATGCTCTTTTGGATCTTGAATGGATGGAAGAAAAGGAAAGCATAAGAGAGATAAAACCAATTATCTTCTAAAAAAATAGTTGAAGTAGATAACAATTTCAATGATGCTTCCAAGGGGAACATCATGACAGTTGTGTAACCTAATTTTTATTTATTAACAATACTTTTCATAGTGTCTCTATGGAAAAACTAATCCAACATTTTATTTTGACCAGAAAAGAAGTAAAAAAGAAGAAAAAATGGCAATAAATTACATAGAAGAAATGAAACAACAGAGTTGAAAAAAGCAGAATTGAAATAACATAAATGTAAAATAGAAATTTAAAATCGAAGAAATTAAAATTACTATAATACATAAAACATTCCACACAACGTCAAAACCTTTAAGTTGGTTCCACTTAGTGTTTTAAGTGGGAAACCTTAGTGTTGTAGGAAAACAACCGCTCTTGTAAGTCCTTTAGGATGTAAGAATTTGTTCCCAAGACAAAAGTGATCTTAAACGGACCCAACCACAATTTTTGGATCTTTGAATACCTTCCTCTATCGGCATGAGCTGAATTCCACAACAATACCTTCTCATTAACTTTAAATTTGACAACCTTGACACTTTTGTTGAAATATTTTTTAACAGTCTGTTGTCTTCTCTTTATATTATCCAAGGCAAACGTTCTTTTCTCCTCTAAAGACAAAAGTGCATTCATTATTTGAGAAACATGAGAAGAGTTTAACTCTTCAACCTTTAGCATTAACCTTAAAGAGGAAAGTTCTAGCTCAGTAGGAAAAATGTCTTCTTGACCATAAACAAGCTAGAAAGGCGTGCAACCAGCGCTCACCTTGGTGGTAGTGCGATCTTCCCAAAGGGCGTAAGTGAGGACAGTGTTCCATTGATGAGGATTATCTTCAATCATCCTCTTGATAATTCTTACCAGATTCTTATTGGTAGACTCGACATGCCCATTACCTTGGGGAAAATAAGATGATGAGGTAAAATGTTTAACCCCCAATTTAGCTAAAAATTGGGTCATCTTAGTAGAAATAAAAGCGGTACCATTGTCTGTAATAATTTCCAAAGGAAGACCAAATATGGAAAAAATATTAGTTTCAAGAAAAGAAATTACCTTCTCATCCTATGAATGCTTAAGTAGGAAAACTTTAGTCCATTTCGTAAAATAGTTTGTGGTTGTCAAGATAAAAACTTGCCCTGCTAAAGATGGAGGATTAATAGGACCAATAAATTCCAAGGCCCATTTTGAAAAGGGAAAGTTAGGGAGGATAGGTTGTAAAGGTATCAATGAAAGGCGTTCTTTCCCAACAAATTTATGGCACTTGTCACAAGATCTTGAAAAAACAAAAGAATCATGAAATATTAAAGGCCAATAGTACCCTTTCCCGATAATATTAAAAGCAGTGGTTTTAGAAAAAAAGTTACCTCCTACATGAATAACAGAATTTGAAGAACCATGAGTCTCTTGTAACAATTTATGTTCTTCCTCTTTTTCACACAGCGAAGTAACATACCATCGACAGATCTCCTAAAAAAGAAATCTCCTATAATGATAAATCTAGCAGATTCGAGACAAAGCCTTCTTCTTTGATGGGTATCTAAGTTATTGATGCAGGAACATCGCTCAACCCCAGCGACGCGCTAGCTAGAAAACACATTCAATGAGCATTGAATGGAGGAGAGGTGCGCCAACCCTCTCACTTTCAAATTTCAAAATGTATTAAATGAAAATCAAATGTTTGTAAGGCTGGAAGAGCCAGAGCCATGCCTTTTCATAGATAGTATATGAATTCGCATTTAATGGATGAGAGTAGGAGGGCTCTAGATCCGATCCAGACTAGATAGCTATTGAATGTAATTGAATGTAAATTAATGAGAGTAGGTATCTTGGAGGGATAGCTCGAGAAGCCCCTCTTTTGTAAAAATATCTTTGTATCTAGATTCATTAGATTAGAAGAGATATGAAGGAAATTGGAAGTATAAAGCTCAAGAGAAGAAGATAGAACTGAGACTTTGTTGTAGTCCAGTCTTTGTAACCATTGTACAGACATTCTGAGACTAATACAAAGAGCAGTTTTTCCTGCATGATATTCTTTGCGTGTGTTTCCATGTGTTTCATGAATGTCATGTGTGTGCTATTTTATGTTGTAGATGTATGTTAGATTCCATCTACAGGTGATAGATCGACATAATTTTTTGTCTTATATTTTTATGATTTCAGTCTGGGTTCTTTGTGGCTAAATTCAAGGAGTGCATGCCAGAGTGATGAGGACTCTATGAGCCAGTGCAAAGAGTGCACATTTGAGTTATGGGTTGAATTCAGGAAAGAATGTGCCAAGAGTGCATACTAGAGGAATCATAAACTCCAGGGAGAAACCTCATGGTTACTGAACACCTTGGAGGAGGAGACTGTGCAGAGAAGGCATAGAGAAGAGAGACAAAACTACTGAAGGTTATGTAGAGTTGTGCCAGGTGGGCATTGAGCAGGTGCAAGGAGTGCACAAAAGAAAACTATGTTACGAGTTCAAAAAGAGAAGAGAAGTGTCAAGGAGAGACACTCACAGAGTTACTAAATACTTTGTAAGCTCAGCAAAGAGTGATTGAGGAGAAGCTACAAAGCAGGGATGATTTTAAGGATGGAAATTTATTTTAAAATGTAGAAACCTTGGCGAATATTTCTTATCCTTCATATGTCAACTATAAATGTTTGGCGATAGTTTTGTAAAAATATTCAAATTTCTAAGGATTTTATATAGTTTTTATAAAATTTTGGTGATTTTTAAAGTAAAATAATTTTATCCTATAGAATTTGGGCAAATCATTTTTAAAATAGCGAATCTCATTTTTGGAAAAAAAATGGAAAATTAGCCCATGACCGAAATTTAGCCCCTAAAATCATCCATGCTGCCAAGAGGGCATAGGTTCCCTTCGAGGAACAAGAGGAACATAAGCAGAGTTATTGAACACTTTGGAGGAAGAACTATGCAAGGTGTGCACCTGGCCAATACTGGACGAAGTGTTGAGAGCCAACTAGTTGAAGGTCAGACAAGCAAAAGGAGTGTGTGGAGGAGCGAATTGTTTTAAGTTCAAAATATCAGGAGGTCGAGTGAAGAACGTGCCAGGTGGGCACCAGAGAATCCTTTGGAAAAGAAAGAATGGTTGATTCCCCTAGATACTGAGTAACTTTGAAGAAGCTTAAGAAGGATAGTATAACTACATGGGAGAATCCTGCAAGGAGTTGCAGAGGTCGAGAAACCCCTTAGGGGGTTTCAAAGTGAACAAAACTCAGGGGAGATAGTGTCTCAAGAAACATAGATGAGACCCTAAGGCATGGGCTTGTAGCAGAAGAATCAAAGGTCGAAGCCTTTGATGCTTGGAAATATTCTAAGTCAGAGAAAAAAACCAAATCTCAAGAGGAAGAGTGACAACAACCGTTAGATAAATTGCAGAGGAAGTGATATGGACCATTAGATCTACATCCAGACATTTAAAGGAAGGAGCATAGAGGAGAACAGATCCCATCCGTCGGGTTTGAGTGCATGGACCAACAACCATTGGATCCAGGTAAGGTGCACGCATATTAATCCTTTGAAAGTGCACAAGAGAGTGGACTTGGAAAAGTCTTGAAGTTTTGAAATCATCGTAATTGTCCATCGTTAGACAGACAGGTGGCAGCAGATTTGAGAGTTTGAAGAATTGAGGTTCGAAAGATTTGCAAGGGGAAGAGTTGCAACAATCCTAGCCATTGGTGCTAGGAAGGACATGTGGTGAAGGATCAACATGTTGTTGATTTGTAGATTGGAGAATACTAGAGGTAAGAGTCCTGAGAACTCGTGAAGTTTGAGTTCACGATTTGATCGCAACCATCGATCGAAGGGAGAACTTAGACCGTTGATTTCGCAAGGAGATATCAGGGATTGGGAGATAGGAGGTGAGAGGTCCTCCAACTTCATGAAACGTGAAGTCCTGATTCGTGAAGAGTTGATCTTAGCCATTGGATCGCAGACCGTTGATTTTCCAAGGAGATATCGGGGATTAGGAGAAGGGATGTGAGAGGTCCTCCAACTTCGCGAAATGTGAAGTGTTGATTCGTGAAGAGTTGATATGAGCCATTGGATCATGGGGAAGTTTGGATCGTCGATCTAATAGGCGTGAAGTTCAGAAGATCGAGACTCGAGAAAAGAGAGGCAAGCAATTTTTTGACTTCACGAAATGTGAAGTCCCAGAGCACCTTTTAGATAGGCATGTGTTCACCATCAATGATCGCATGTGAGGGAGCTCACGCTTGGTGCTAGTTCACACGGGGTGAAGTTCATAAGGACCTATTGATACTTATATTGGATATTCCAATGGGGAATCAAGGAGCTTCTCCAGCTCGAGGTGTGAGAAGATACAGTGACCGAGAGGTCAGTAGATCTCGCTGAGGGGGTGGGCTACGCCAAGTGGCATCATAGATTATTTTTTCTTGTAGACATCAATAAAAAGAGGAAATGAGATAAGGGGGATAGTCTAATACCATCAAGTGGTACCAGAGCTGAATTTTCATCTATAGATTTCAGGCGAAAGAGAAAGAGGAGAAAGCCGATTTTTTCTTTCAGGCAACGAAAAAAAGAGGAAAGGAGGTAAAGGATATAGCCCGATACCATCAAGTGGTATTAGAGCCACTTTATGTCTGTAGACAATAGGCAGAGGGAGAAAAATGATATAGAAGAGATAATCTAGTAACATCAGGTGGTGTTAGAGTTTGATTTCTCCTGTATATAATAGGTCAAGGAAGACAGAGTGTTGGTGCTCTGTGTGGAGATTGTTGCAAGGTGTGTAGTAAATGGTAGATAAATAGGTGGGATGAACCCAGATGAATATGGCTACTGAAGGCTGAAATAATGGTCAAGTCAAGGACTACAAGCAGAAAATCAAGGAAGATATGGATAAAGAACTCCAAGAAATCAGAGAATAATTGGAGAGGCTGACATTTAAAGTGAAGAAAGAGTTAAGGACACGTTGGGTGTATGAGTGGCCCATGAAGAAGAAGGTAAAATGGCCATTTTAGAAACTGTTGGTCAGGGTAAATCGATATCTTTTGATAAGGTGGTTGAGGTATGTTGAAAGCCTCAGAGACACATAGGAAGTGGTTCACATCTGTGAGCCAAAAACTTGGAAGAGTCTCAGTGATGATGAACATAAGATATCGTTGGATAATCTATAAGATTTCCAGGTGGGAAGTGAGGAAAGTTCAAGTTGCCAGGTGGGAAATGAGGTGGGATCATTGGAGGATCTCATAGACTTCCAGGAAGGCAGGGAAAAAGTCCCAATTTTCCAGGTGGGCAAGGGAGAGAAGATGAACTTAGTTGAGGGTTTATATCAGCAAGGAATGCTGACAAGGGAGGATCATAAATACATTCTGATCATTGGAGGAATTGGGGTATTCATGCAAAGTAGCCCAGTTGAGGCCACAACACATGTTGTAGGTTCAGTAACAAGAGAAGGATAGCCAACAATGACTATCATGGAGGAAGAAGAGAAGGAGGATATGTTGATGTCTGCCCCAACTGAAGAAGAGCATGCAGTTAAGATGCTCATTCCATGGGAGAAAAAGTTGAGGATGTTGGAGGGTTGGTTGGACAATCCAAAACTAGAAAATCACTGCCATCAGATAGTAATGCATATCGTAGGAGAAGAGCATTTGACAAAATTGCTGAGAAATTTCATCTAGGAAGATGGATAGATGATGATTGCAACACTGAGGCATGCAGCAAAAGAGGGAGCAGAATTCCAGTTTGGGGAGCAGCTAGAGGAAGCTGGAAATATACCAGCAGGAGAACTAGCAGAAGAAAATTTGTCATAAGGAGAAGTTTAGCAGAAAATTAGTGATGAGACTGTAGAACTAAAGTTTGCAGCAGAGTGGAAACTTAGTGCCACAAGAGGAGATGAAAATAACATGGGGGATCAGGGCAATCTACCCATTGCCAAGAAGGAAGTGAAGCAGAGAAGACTTCCAAAGAGGCAACCATTGGAGTAGCTAGACAAAGTGATAGAGGAGATAAGGAGGCTAATGCTGAAGTCAACAACAAAAGTAGTCAGCAAGGAGAAGCTAAGAAGAATGAAGCCTGCAAGAGAAGCAGGGATGTAGCAACAACAACAACAACAAATAAATGGAGTAGATGGACATCTCCAAAGAATAGTTTGGGATCCAGGTGGATTTCAACAGTAGAGCTAGGAATCTCATGAGCAAGAGCTCATGAATTTTTCACAGAAGTGGAGAATGATGCAGGAGCATCGCTCCAGCCCAACAACGTGCCAACTAGAAAACACATTCAACAAACATTCAAAGGAGGAGAGGGGAACCAACCCTCTCACTTTCAAATTTCAAAATGTATTAAATGGAAATTAAATGTTTGTAAGGATGGAAGAGTCAGATCCATGCCTTTGCACAAATAGTAAATGAAGTCTCCTTTAATGGTTGATAGAAGGAGGGCTTTAGATTTGACCCAGACTAGACATCCATTGAATGTAATTCAATGTAAATTAGTGAGAGTAGGCAGCTTGGAGGGAGAGCTCGAGAATCCCCTCTTTTGTAAAAAGATATTTGTATCTAGATTCATTAGATTAGAAGAGATAAGAAGGAAATTGGGAGTATAAAGCTCAAGATAAGAAGATATAACTAAGACTCTGTTGCAGTCTAGTCTTTGTAACCATTGTATAAACATTCTGAGACTAATACAAAGAGCAATTTTTCCTGCATGAGATTCTTTGTGTGTGTTTCCATGTGTTTCATGAATGTCATGTGTGTGTTATTTTATGTTGTAGATGTATGTTAGATTCCATCTGCAGGTGATAGATCGACAAAATTTGTTGTTTGAGAGTTCTCTGATTTCAGTCTGGGTTCTTTATGGATAAATTCAAGGAGTGCATGATAGAGTGTTGAGGACTCTGCGAGCCAATGCAAAGAGTCCACATCTGAGTTCTGGGTTGAATTTGGGAAAGAATGTGCCAGGAGGGCACACTAGAGGAATCATAAACTCCAAGGAGAAGCCTCAAGGTTACTGAACACCTTGGAGGAGGAGACTGTGCAGAGAAGGCACATAGAAGAGAGACATAACTAATAAAGGTTTTGTTGAGCTCTGCCAGATGGGCATTGAGTAGGTGCAAGGAGTGCACAAAAGAGAACTCTGCTTCAAGTTCATAAAGATAAGAGAAGTGTCAAGGAGAGACACTCATAGAGTTACTAAATACTTTGTAAGCTCAACAAAGAGTGATTGAGTAGAAGCTACCAAGAGGGCACATGTTCCCTTCGAGGAACAAGAGGAACAAAAGTAGAGTTATTGAACACTCTAGAGGAAGACCTGTGCAAGGTGTGCATCAGGCCAACACTGGACGAAGTGTTGAGAGCCATCTAGTTGAAGGTTGGACAAGCACAAGGAGTGTGTGGAGGAGAGAATTGTTTTAATTTTGAAATCTCAGTAGGTGGTGCGAAGAATGTGATAGGTGGGCACCATAGAATTCTTTGGAAGATGCAGAAGGTCCAAGTCCCCTAGACATTGATTAAGTTCTAAGAAGCTCAAGAAGGATAGTAGAACTACGTGCGATAATCCTGCAAGGAGTTGCAGAGGTCGAGAAACCCCTTAGGGGGTTTCAGGGTGAACAAAATTGAAGGCAGATAACATCTCAGGAAACACAGATGAGACCCTAAGTCACGAGCTTGTATCAGAAGAATAAAAGGTTGAGGCCTTTGATGCTTGGAAATATTCTAAGTTAGAGAAGAAAACCAAAGCTCAAGAGGAGGAATGACAATGACTGTTAGATCAACTACAGAGAAAGTGATCGGGACCGTTAGATATACGCCCAAACACTCAGCGGAATGAGCGTAGAGGAGAACAGATCCCATCCATCGGGTCTAAGCGCATGGACCAACAATCATTGGATCCAGGTAAGGTGAACGCATCTTAATCCTTTGAAAGTGCATAGGAGAGTGGATTTTGCAATGTCTCGAAGTTTCAAATCATCGGAACCGTCCATCGTCAAGCAGATAGGTGGTAGCAGATCTGAGAGTTTGAAGAATTGACCTTTAGAAGTTTGCAAGGGGAAGAGCCATAACAATCCTAGTTGTTGGAGCTGGGAAGGACACATGGCAAAGGATCAACATTTCATTGATCTGCATATTGGAGAAGAACAAAGGTAAGAGTCATGAGAACTCATGAAGTCCGAGTTCGTGATTTGGTTGCAGCCGTCGATCGAAGGGAGAACACAGACCGTTGATTGTGCAAGGAGATATTGGGGATCAGGAGAAGGGAGTTGAGCGGTCCTCCAACTTCGTGAAACAAAAAGTCCCAATTCACGAAGAGTTGATATCAGTCATTTATTTTCTAAGGAGATATTGAGGATCGGGAGAAGAGAGGTGAGCGATCCTCCAATTTCGCAAAACGCGAAGTCCTGATTCGTGAAGAGTTGATTTGAGTCATTCGATCGTGGGGAAGTTTGGACCTTTGATCTGACAGGTGTGAAGTTCGGAAGATCAAGAATCGTGAAAAGAGAGGCAAGAAATTTTCCAACTTCGCAAAACGAGAAGTCCCTAAGCGCCTTTTGGATAGGCCTGTGGTCACTGCCAGTGATCACATGGGGGCGAGCTCTCTCTCATTGCTAGTTTGCACGGGGTGGATTTCATAAGGACCTATGGATATTTTTATTGGATATTCCAACAGGGAATCGAAGAGCTACTCCAGCTCGAGGTGTGAGAAGATCCAGTGACCGGGGGGTCGACAGACCCCACTGAGGGGGTGGGCTGCACCATTTATCTCGACATATTTTATTTTGCAAGTAATAAACTAGATATTTATACCAAGGATGTTCAGACACATGAAGGATTTGATTGTCAATGTAAAACAATGTTGATAGGGAGTTATCTTGCTCTTCGATTTCTTCACTAGTTTCATCATGCTGAGCTAAGTGAAGGGCTAAGTCACATCCCTTGATGGTGCTAGAAGTCACAATAGTTAAATCATGCTCCTAGATCTTGGCAAGCCAATGTGAAAGCTTCCCTGAAAGATAAGTCTGTGAGAGAAAAAACTTGACATTGGGTAAAGGGACTTTTACCAACGTGTGCTTCCCTAAGATGAAGTGGCGAAACTTTTCAACAACTTTAACAAGAGTGAAAGCATGTTTTTCAATAAAAGAATAATTGAAATCATCGTTTGAAAAGATTTGACTCATGTAAGCCACCAGTTTTTCATTACCTTGGTCATCACATTGCATGAGGATAGTAGAAACTGCTTCTTCTATGGAATTAGTATATATCATAAATTCTTTCTCAAAATATGGCTTCGCCAAAACTGGTGCAGAACTGATTGCTTCCTTGATCCCTACAAAAGAATTTTAGACATAATATGTCCAAGAAAAGGAATGATATTTCTTAAGTAGATTATGAATTTGTTTTACCATTATAGCAAAGTCAGGAACAAACCTATGAACAAATTTGATAACACCCATAATGGCTTGAACCTCCTTCTTGGAAGTAGGAGAAGGAACATTTAGGATAACAACAATCCTTTCAAGATCAATGCTTATTCCTGAATCAGAGACAATGTGTCCAAGGAGATTGCCTTTGGTAACACCTAAAATATACTTAGAAGGATTTAGAGAAATGAAAAATTTCTTGCATCGCATGAGAACCCTTTTAAGATGACCAAAATGATCTGATCGATTTTTAGAATACACAGTTTGAGTAGGACTTGTGAAGATGCAGGCAACTCCAATTTGTATGCCATAGTACCAATATTTTGTAACACCTTATAAGGGCCATAGTACTTTGGTGATAATTTTAATTTATTATCCTTCTTGGCTTGCTTGAGGGACATCTGTTTGTATGGTTGTAGTGTTAAAAATACCCAATCCCTTACTTCAAAACTTCTTTCACTACGATGTTGATATGCTTTTTGTTTCATGCGATTTTGTGCCATGGTCAGGTTGTCCTTTAAGATTTGGAGAACTTGTTGTTGATTATTGATGTGATCTTCCACTTCTTGAACCTTAGATTTTTCTTTTAGAGAAGAAGTGATAGAAGGAGGGTGGTATCCATAAAGTGCCATAAATGGTGTCATTTTTTTTGCAGTATGAAAGGAAGTGTTATACCACCATTTTGCCAAGGGTAACCATTTGAACCATTGTGTTTGTTTATCAAAGACAAAGCAACGAAGGTAGCCTTCTAGACATTTGTTCACTATCTCGATTTTTCCATCAGATTGAGGATGATAGGATGAGCTATGAGCCAATTGAGTACCCAAA
>CBVK0100286902.1:0-21895 GCA_900067695.1 Picea abies
AGCTATGTAGATCGAGAATTGAATTTGTTCAACCGGTGGGTGATGGAAAAAATAAATAGCTCAAACAAAAGCCACGAATAGTGTCGCAACTATAGCAATTGTGTCGCAAAGTCTCTTAAAGTCACGTATATATAGATCACCTAGTCAACTAGCCGTTAACACCAATCAATGAGATAAGCAAAATTTATGTGGCAATAGCGACGAACTTTCATGGCAATAGCGACGAAAATCCCGAGCAAGTTAAAAAACCTATTCATGGCTATATCGATGAACTTTCATGGAAATATCGACGAAATTCCCGCCCTATTTAAAAAAAACATGAAAATAATAGAAACGTGAAAAAAAAATTTGGAATAATCTGCCCATATGTAATAATAACACCAACTACCTAGTGAGCCTTGATCAAAGAAGATAACCACTATGCATTAATTAAATAACTCCTAACAACCTAAGTACCAATAACTAGTAGAGTTAGTTTAGAACCCTAACAAAAGCTTAACAAATATGTATCTAGTATTACAATACATCAACAAAATCTAGCAAATCAAAGAAATAAACCTCCTAAAATATAATGTGGGTATATTTTAGGATATGAATAAGATGTTATCATGCATAAACTATATAAAGGATCTTTAACAATAACATTTTCACATGAGATGAAGTTTTTTTTTTTTTCCAAAATAACACTTTATTTTTTTTTTGTTGGAGTGGGGAATTATTTTTCCCCAATACAACTAAGACAATACCAAGACAATACCATAGTTTATTTGTATCCATTGGGATTGGGTCAAACTAGGACTAGAGTTAATGATAATGCACACTTGGGACATGTCACTCATAGTGAAGTTCAACGACAAATGTATACATATAACATTGATGTTTCATCAAACATATTATAAATTTGCCATCATTTGAAAAAAGATGTGTCATTCAAACTAGAAATACCTTTTAAGTTTTAAAATATATTTTGCCTATTTCTTTATTTGTATAGTTATTTGGTTTTCATTTAATAGATAACGTGATTTAGTCTTGACCAAATAATGATGTGGAATTTTGTTCTAAGTCAATGTTCAATCGATTTGTGGAATTAAAATATAAAATTAAGGGATTTATTGAATTAAAGTTTAAAATTTAGATTTTTTAATTTGTTATATCTTTTGGTTTTAAATGGTATTGATTACTCCGGGATGGGGTGTTCGGGAGGTAAGATGATGGGAGAGACGCCCCTTCGAGAAGCATCCACGAAAGGAGAAAATATGTTTTGATTACCAAAAAAAAAAGTATTGATTACCAAATATTATTTTTGGGGGTTTATTTGACTTTTTTTTTAATATGTAAATGTATAAAAAAATTAAAAAAAATGTTTTTATTTGATGATGTTTATTAGTTTTTAAGATTAATAAAAAAATTGGTTTAAAAAATAGTCTAAATATTCTTTAAAATGACATTTTTATGTTTGAATAATGGTGAAGATGAAAGTACCAAGATTATTATGGCTTTTGTAAGTGAGTAGGTGTTGAAGAGTAGTTAAGTTATGACGCTTGGTAAAGTTATGTTTTCTATTCTTAAGGGTAGGTTAAATTAAAAAGTAATGGTGTTCATCCTATTTTAGGATTAGCCCACTGACTAATTTCACTATGGAGGTCATGAGCATTGATTTTTATTTTGCCAATACTGATTTTGTTCTTTAAATTTAAAATATGGAAAAAATACTTTTGATAAGTGAAATTAAGATATATGCAATATTTGAAGTATTTCAACTTCGTTTTAATGGTGTTCTCCTTCAACTTATAGGGATGTAAGGTTTAATATTGTCTATGATGATAGTTTTATTATCTTATGGTATGTTCTAATAGTTAAGCTAAGCCTTTGAATCTCTTTCCCAACCTCCTTTAAATATGTTACATTCCCATATGTAAATTGTAGGATAAGGAGCTTGTTTATAAACCTCGTGTCGCGAAATAGAGGGTGGGAGGTAAACCTCCTCGTAGATTTCAAAGTCAACTAGTTATTGGTGTAATGTCTATTTAACACATGTTTTTAAATTCCATGTCAATACTTATTGAGGAGGGGATATATCTAGTAAAATGGATAATAAAATACTATTGACAAAGCTTGTGATTATAGGGGTGACAGGTGTGGGGGAATCATATTTGATCATGGAGGAAAGAAAGAAGTATCTTTCACATGGGGAATTGACTTGACCACAAACAAAGAGGCATAAGTGATGGTGGCATTCGAGGGGTTGAGAATTTAGCCCCACCAATATTTGGTACGACCTCAATGGTCGTTGATTATTGATAAATGCACCGAGAAGTAATGAGGGAATTTCCTTGCCACTGTGGATAGAATCATTCCACAAATTAAATATCTCTCCCAAAAATTTGAGGATGACTCCTTTTACCATGTGCTTAGAGAAAACAACTATGAGTTTGATAGGATGGAAAATAGGGTTTTTGTGTTCAAAAGGAACACTAGCATTGCAAGGGAGGGAGGTAGTTAACAAAAATGTTGAGCTCTGACCATGACCATTCTCCAAGGAGATGTTATCCTAGCTCTAAGGCTTGGAATACTTTTAAGGAGAAATGGAGGGGAGTGGGTGCAGAGAGGGAATATGCCAACAACCCTTGTCACATCAAGATTTATGAAATAGGGAGAAAAAATATCTCTAGTCACTCCACCACCTTTATAATCTTAATTTTCACATGCACAAATATCACTTCTCTTGTGCAGTTTCAAAGAGGCTCTCTATTTGACCTTAGCTTCCCTATTATTGTTCATGCTAGTGTATTCAAGTGGCTTCTTGGCTTTATGTCTATAGCAGCTTCAATACATGTGTTTGGATTTGGGAGGTCTCTGTTTATGGTAGAGTTCTATGGTGGTTTGTTGACCTAATTCTATCAACGACACCTAGTCTTGGAATTATCCTCCATCACCCAATGGCCATATGAGGTAGTGATGGTTTGGATCTCGAGAGGGTGGTTGGGCACAAAAATAAGAGAATGACAAGACTAGAAGACTCTTTCTCTTTTGGAAATACAAAAGGGTAGAGAGAACTTCCCCTTCTAAAACCTCCACCTAAAGGGACTTATTCATTTCCTTTGTAATTGATCTGGGGGAAATAGAAATGACCTTTAAAATATCATCAATTGGAAAACCTTTAGGTTCCTTAAAGAGGGTGGGAAAATGGGCTTTCCCAGCCTCGATAATTTCACCGAAGGAAGAAACCTTCTTGTCATCTTGGTCATTGATTTCCCAAATTGAGTTCAGTTTCCTATGGTAGTTCTCAAACCTATGGAAACTTTTGGTATTGTTGTCACCCTCCTTGAGCCAAATCACTATGATCTTGAGGTGCCACATGGACTCCTCATAGGCCAACAACACCTATTTATTTTCCAACAAATCACATAAATCAAATCCGTCTACTTTTGATAGGGAACCATCTAGCCTGTAAACAAGCAGAACTTCAATCTTAGAATCGACCTCTTGAAGAAGGGAGTGAGCTTTCAAATTGAAATCATAGGACCAAGATTTAGAGACTTTCTTTACTCATGAAACGTTTTCATTGAATTGTTGCATATAAGAGAGAATAGCATCCTCTTCCAAACGTGACTAAGAATATTTGACCATGCTTCTATAATCCTCTTCCAGAAGCCATGCCTCGTTGAATTTCAGTAGGGAAGGATGCTTGGATCATCTTTTGTCTATATTTATAAGATTGGGCATATGATTAGACATACCACCCACCGTGACCCTCGACCTAAAATTCCAGAGATTCTCTTAAATAAGGAATCTATCTAGCCTCTTAGTGACCAAAAATTATCCTTTTCTACCATTATTCCAAGTTTGAGACAATTTAGTAGGCTCCATATCTACAAAATGGTTCACTTCAATCCAATGAGAAAAAAAAAACCTTCCAAAGGGTCTCTCCAGGGATGTACCCCCCAAACCTCCCTATTCAAGAGAGTAAAATTAATATCATCTCCAAGAATGACATTGGAGGAAGAAAGGATACCTGAAGCACTCAAACCTTCCCAAAAAGGACATTTATCAGCATAGAGTCCATACACATTAAGCATGTTGAAAGAAGAGTTTAGAAAAAGATCCTCCAAATCAACCACAATTCCAGACTGAAACGAAGAGGAGGAAACAATTCTAAATTGAGGACTCCAAGCAGAGAGTAAACCCCCTGTCAGGCCTACTGAATCAACTAGGACCAATATATCCAACTAGTTTTCAAGGAAAGGAGCTCCCTCATATCCATCTCAAGCTTCAAGCACAATCTTGTTGCAACCACTACATGGCTATGAAGTGAAAGGATCTTCATGAAGGGTTGAGTTGGTGTGAGAATACTATAGAGAATGCCTAATCTATAACCTTTGATGCCATCCTAATGAAACATGGTTATAAGGCCACACTAGATTCATGAACTTTTGATGAGCCAAGAATCAATTATGTGGAATTGCAGGGTATCTATATGTAAATTCGACATCTAAACTTTTGAGACGAGAAAAAAATGTTTTGAAAAAAGAGTTAGAAACTTCCCTAGACACGGTATGTGCCCTCTTCTCTTTGCTCCAATGTTGGTCCCTCCTGAATCCCGATCAAAACTCAGTGATAAAAACCCAAAACCATCAGGGTTCTTTGTGTTGAGAGAGGACCGTGACTCTCTTTCCACTTGATATATTTATATTTAAACCACTATATATTATCAATATGACAGATTGTTGAATAATATAATTATAAACTTATCGACATGGAAAAATTTGCTTTCGTTGATTATAAATAGATTGGAAGAGTTGTTTATTACTTTCATAAATGAGAAGAATGCTCCGCTGGAAATTGTGTAAACCCTCACGCACGGGGAATGAGACCTCTTTTAATCAATACAATAATTGTTGTGTTTACAGCGAAAACATGAACTGGAATAATAATTTAAATTGTGATAACACTCATTTTTTTGGGAAATTTTCATAGAAGTACTTTTTCATGATTTATGGATGGTAAATGGGGTAGATCATCGGCCCGGATTACGGGGCCTAATCCAAAAGGGATTAAGAGAGTCGAACCCATGACCTCCCCAACTGATCACTAAGGGAGATATCTTACATCAGGCTCAAGACAAATTGAACTAACCCTTGGGGCTAATAACACTCATTTCTTACATGTATGACTTTACTGTTTTTGACACTGTCCACATGGATGTGTGGTCGATGATATTCTTTTTATTCCATCTATAATATACGTTCTCAACACCATTCATATAAATCTTGTTCCTTATCATTTCAAACCATGGCGTCATCCTTCCGTTCGTGAGAATTGAATTCAATGAATCTAATACATGATATGAAAGGTGGTGACAACAAATTTCAAGGAAAGCGAGGAAGACAGCATAATAGTATCAACCTTTGGAGTTCAAGTGGGTTTTTGGAGCATAGAAAGCAAATATATAGTGTTCAAAGGCTTCAAAACATGTGGCGATACAATATAGATTCAAGTGTGTGCAACAATTGCACCATCAGCACACTACAGGACCAAGTGAGAATGCAACAGGGAGAAATTACGGAATTATGGAATATGAATTCCCAACTTCAGCAGCAAATTTAAGCTCAAAAGGTAGACGAAATGAGGAGCTGATAGTAGTTTTGTGGGTTGTCAACAGAAATACTAGAAATATCTAGTCCATTCGTCATAAACTAAAATATATCCCTCAACATGCACAAAGGCAGAAGGCACCTGCTATTTCAGAAGAGTCATGGGCATCGAATGCAGTTCTTCTACCCCCTCCCCCCGAGAGGCCACAGATAGAGCAGATTGAAGCTGGATAGGAGGAGAAGAAATGAACACACCACGATGCAGATGACACAGGAAGGGAAGAGGTGGACACATCTTTACACTTGCATCAATAGTTAATGATCAGTAAATATCTCTTTTTGTTATTTTCCTTTGTAGCCATATATACCTGGCAAGTATGTATAAGATTGTATGGGACTTTTGGACATGCTCTAAGTTGGAGGGAAAAACAATCTATATTTTATGATGATGGGGAAAGACCCTTTGAAAATTTGTACTTTTGAATGTTGTGGTCAACACAACCCTTTTCTAATAAAAATCTTAATCGCTTCTGTAAAAAAAAAACACCATTCATATAAATGAAATTACATTATTAATGTTGATTGGTTGTAAGGGGTTCGATTATTGTGCACTTAAATTGTTTTATTTTCAACGAGTTTTGTTTTTCAAGTGAATCAAAATTTTATGTGTTTCAATCGTTTTTTCAAAAAATCGATGATTTAAGTCATCTTAAAATTGGTCAAAATCTCTAAAGACAAAATTATCATCATAAAAATGGAACTTTAACTTCCAACATAGTTCCTACTTAATTTGAAACTAAATTTACTTAAAAAAAACCTTTATAAATACTCCTTATTCCACATTGTTGTAGGGACCACTAAGTTTAAGTGTGTAATGATAATTTACTTTATGATTCCATAATGACCATAAACTCTAATGACCATAAACTCTCTAATTATTGATTAGTTACATTTAATTTTGTAATAAAGATGGAAAAAGAAAAGAATTTTATATAAAACAAACATTCTCCACTTTACAACATTTTAATGTATTTATTTTTAAGAATTGGTCACACATATTTGAATGTTTGTTATAAAGTGAGATGTGAAAGAATAATTTTTCTCACAACCTATTCAATTATATTTAATTCATATACAATTTTGATTTTTTAATTAATAATAAAAATAATTATAATTTAAAATTAAATAATATTTGATGATAATAATAATAATGGTAGTTAATTTCTATTAAAACAATTAAAACATATAAATTTATTATAATTACTAATTAAATTAATGTAATTAAAAAAATTATGAAAGTAACAACTATACAAAATATACCAACTAAAAATGTATAATAGAGAATTATGAAACATAAAAGGATTATAATTTTAAAAATATATATAATTAAAAAAAATCAGCGGAAAAAAAAAGGTAAAGAGGAAAAAAATGAAGGAGGAAGGCATAATTCACAAATAATGATTAAAAAGTTAAAAAAGATAAAGAGGTGAGTACCGAAGGGTAAAGAGGTGGGTACAGAAATGGAGGAAGGCATAATTCACAAATAATGATTAAAAAGTTAAAAAAGATACATATAAATGGGAGGAAATTTATAAAAAGAAGTATCGATGTTACCAAATAAGTTAGAAGAATAATTAAAGTTATATGGAAATAAAGGAAAGGAAGGCATATTGAAGAAAGAGTTAAAAATAAATATAATAAACTCCACACACAGTTTATATGGAGAAATCTAATGCAACATTAAAAAGAAAAGATTATTGTTCATAGTAAGTTTATAAAAATTTGAATAAGTTTTTTTTAATTAAAGGTTGACTATGAAATAAGAAAAAAGGAAATAAAAGAAAGGAAAGGACATTAAAGAAAGATTAAAGAAAGAAATAATTAATGCTCATAATAAGTTTATGGAAATTTCCATAAGATTTTTTTAATTAAATGTTACTTCAAATATTTATTAAGAGATAGATGTTGGGGTGGTATGAGCGCGGGTGGTCTTCTTTGACACTGAAGGAAAATATGAAACATTTTTTGTTGGAGGTATTGGAATCTTAACGAATAATTAGGCTGAAGTTTGTGCATTGCTTCAAGATTTATCAATACGAGACAATTCCAATATAGATTTATTAGATATAATAAAAGATTTGAGAGTCCTCATTAAAGCCTTGATTCATCGGACATCTCCAAGAGATTATAGGTTGGCTTCCATTGTTTCTCGAATCAAAAGGGAAGCTCAATTTCTCTCTAGGGTCTCATTCTATCATGTGTTAAGGGAGCATAATGGGTTGGTTGAATGATTAGCGAATGAGGCCACTCATTTAGCACAAGGAACACTAATAAAAATTGGGGCTCTAGCTTCACCCACATCCCCTAATGTTTATGATACACCAAACCTTTGAGACACATAACATTGTAGTTAACAACCATATGGAATGACATGTGAAGGGCACACATCCAAGCACACATAATCAATACAAAAGGACACAAGATTCGAGCTATGACATGAGCATTATATCACTCGTCCTATGTTATAATTCTCTCATTATTTTCTCATACAAGTGAGGAGGGATATTAGCTACAATGGATTAGAAGGATAGGCGAGATGTGTGAGCTAGTTTCAACAATTTTCTTTGGATTCTTAGACCAATTTGGTTTCCTAGGTTGTTCATGGCGGTGGTAGTGTTCAAGGTTCCTACTTTGAATTCTTCACTCTTTAGTTTCATGTTTCTCAGGAATATTAGTGGTCTTCTCTCTTAAGTAATCCTCGTTATGCTACCTTGGTTGGCATTTAACTAGTGGAAGGATTCTCATAGCTATTATCATGGTCTGTTCATTTGGTTATGGATTTGGGTTCTTTTGTTTTGTGTCAATGTTTGAGAGTTGGGGCTTCGAAAGATAATTCATATACCTTGAGCTATGTTTTTCTACTCAACAACTCTTGGGTTTTCCCTCTTTTATAAAAGCAATTTCTAGTTTTGGGTATTCAAATGTGGGCTTCAAGAAGCATTTCTCAGGATCCTTCAGGGGCTACAATTATAGGCCTTGTATATTAGTGTTATCATGTTTTATTTTGAGCTTCGGAGGCTGAGCATCAAGCCTTGGGTTCATTTCTCTTGCTATGTTCTTTCTAGTCTCTTCGGCTCCATTTTCAACAGAAATTGGTTCAGGCTTGCTGGTTGGTTTGCAATATCAGGCTTTTATAAACTTAGCTCTATTAGTTTCCCTCTTTTCACATCTCTCATATCTACATTATCTATCCACATGGATTCAAGGGACCTATTGAAAATGAAAAGGATCTTATGTAAGCATGAGGATAACCTTTAAAGAAATAATATATCATGTCAATGAATGTCTATAGGTATCCATGATGATGAGAAATGATCTGCATCCCAAAATGAAAGTATGATGAGTCTATTGGCACGACAACAACATAGAAATGATGATCTTGAAGTAGATTGTGGTACGTTGAGGAATTTGGTTCTAAATCTACATAAAGAATCTCTATCAACAACCTCAAACTAGCATGCCTCCAATACCTCAGCTCAGGACATCCCACATAAGGAAGATATTGTGCACCAATCTAAGGAAGCTATGGAAGTTGATCTTGATTATTTTGAGAACGAAATGAAGGTGGAAATATAATGAGGAAATACACACATATGTTGCAAGAAACTCATAGATACATTAATACACAATTTCTATTAATGAGATAAATGTACAGAAACAGTGAAAATACAGAGTGAATGAACTCGCTAGAATGGCGGTAACTTATCTTTGAGACAAGATGTGACAACTACGCTCATTCACAAGAAGATGATGTTTACAATGAGGCTCCAAAGGAATTTTTAACATAAAGAAAATCCAAAACACTAACCCTAGAAGATGAAACACCAAAAGGTTTGTAAGCCCCAATGGGGGTGGTTGATATGTCAAATTCCTGAGGGTGTAACTTTTGCATACAATATTTGTTTGGGGTGCACAAATAACTCATTGGAAAGGTCTAGACGAGAAGAATTTTTTTTTACAATCCCAAGAAAGAGCCTTCAGGTATCTCCTGGGCCCCCAAATGTAAAAAAATAACATTGTTGAGGGCCTCAAAATGACCCTAGAAGTTTGGGACACGAAAAACTGTAGAAAAACTGTCGAGGTGGAAAATTGTATTTTGAGCCAGTGGAATAGGTGGGTGGCCACCAATATCCACTTGGATCAAAAGAGTCCTTTCTTTATTTTAAAAACATTTTCTTGGAAATTATGTTTTTTTCTCTATTTCACCTTGGTGAGTGTCATGATTTCCTAGTAAGTGACCATCCTCAAGGAAAGAGTTGTTACCAGGGGCTCTCCTGGAAGGGTCATCATAAAATTCCCACTCATACTTACCACTTTTCATCATGTCTTCCCATTTGTTTCCTCATCTTTTGGGTTTTCAAGCAACTTTGACCCAAGAAGGGCTTGTACCTCGTTTCATGGGAACAAGGGGTTGAAGGACAAGAGGCTTGTAGATGGAAAAAGATAAAATACAATCATAAATATTCTAGATTATCGCTTGGGGATATTGATAACAATGAAATGTTTCTCAAAAAAAGTTGGGGACCTTTAAAAATAACTAATTAATCAATCATGCCAAAAACGGTAGAGCATGTGTGGGATTTGTTTTTATTTCTTACTTTAGTGCCCCACATTGTCTTCAACTTGGGCAAGCATTGTGACCAGGGTAGAGTGTATATGGGAATTTTTTTTATTGACTAGTTTAGTGCCCCCATACATCTTCAACCTGGAAACACTCTAACAAATTAAATTGAAAATAGGCTTGGAAAAATGGTGCATCATGGACGAAGGGAAACATACCCTCTACAAAGGCACCCATTAATGAGACAATATGAGCCCTTGTATGTCATGAAGCCCCATTCCTAGAAATCTAGCCCCATCCACCTCATACCCACTACATGACTTAGAAGGGATTCAACTTGGGAAACACTCCTTGACCTAGGAAATAGTCCACCCAATAGGTCACTATGAGACCCCTCCCATATCTAAATTTGGAAAATTGTATAAGGTATTTAGTCGTTGAAGGATTTGGGAAAAATTCTCCATAATTTCATCCCTCTGTCGCGTGAGGGATTCCTCGAGCAAAAAATTAATAGAATCTTATATTTACGCATCTTTCATTTCTTCTACCATGCGAGGCCTCTCAGATTGGTGAGAGCGGTTTTCATTAAGAGAAACTAGCTCGAGACCCAACTCTCTAACCCGATCGGGGACATTCACTAAGAAACGATAAGGAGTAGCCTTCTTTGATAACATTGATCTGGATTATTTCAAAAATTAAATGAATGCAGAGATATAATAATGAAATATACATAAATATTGCAAGAAATACAGAGATACAATAACACACAATTTCTATTAATGAGAGGAATGTACATAAACTGTAAAAATACATAGTGAATGAACTTGCTAGAATGGTAGCAGCTTATCTTTGAGAAGATATGTGATGGATATGCTCATTCGCAAGAAGATGATGTTTACAATGAGGCTCCAAAGGCCTTTTTAACATAAAGAAAATCCCAAACCCTAAATCTGGAAGATGAAACACAAAAAGGTTTGCGGGCCCCAATGGGGGTAGATGATACGCCAAATTCTCAAGGGTGTAAATTTTGCATACGATCTCCATTTGGGGCACACAAAATCTCGTTGGAAAGGTCTATCCAAGAAGAAAACATTCTGAATGGGCATAGGAAAGAGCCTTTGGCCATCACCCGACCCCCCAAACATTAAAAAAACATCGTTTAGGGCCTCAAAATGGCCTCAGAAGTTTGGGACCCGAAAAAATGTAGAAAAACTGCAAAGGTGGAAAGTTGTATTTTGATCTAGTGGAATAGGTGGGTGGACACCGATATCCACTTGGATCAAACCTCCCCCATTAGGGATCAATGGTCTCCATTGTGTCAAGTTCCCCAGGAAGCTTTTGTTGAATCTAAACCTTGGTGACTTGTTTGCCATGCTGAAGAAATTGTCCTGCTTAGCTTGTTGAAGGTTGTTATGAACCTGTTGTTGGAGGGGTTGGATCCATTTAACCAATCTAATTGCATGATATGCCATAGGGTGGGAGGACTTTGTTAGTGAATATGTGGCATGAAGAGAATGAAGGTATTTTTTATAACTTCGCTTAACTGGGAAGTGTGGAGGCACCCCTGTAGGTGAAGTAAGAATATATTAGTTCTCTTCTACAATCTTGTTGATCTTCTTCTGCTGGATAGAAGGGTCTTGGGCCGAGGCTGCAGTGGTTGCAGTTTCCTTCTCCTCTGATCAGATCGTGAAGAGGCTAAACATTACACTATGATAGATTTTTGGGGGGCACTATTTTGCCGGGACAATAGTCAGAACTACCTCTGGTATCCTGTAGAGTTGAACCCCCAGAGTAACAATGCCACTATGGGGTTGAGACTTGTAAAAAACATGATGCTTCCACATATATGGCTGGCCTAAAATAACATCATAGACTTCTAATGGGGCAACATCACACAATACCTCATCCTTGAAGTGCTTGATGTCATAGTATAGGCGACACTCCTAGCTAGTGTGGAGATATCGACCCTGGAGAAGCCACCTGATGTTGTATGGCTGCGGGTATGGTGTTGTCAGAAATCCCAACTGCTTGACGACCTCTGCCGAGGTAAGTTTCTTTTGACTTCTTCTATCAATGATAAAATGCAGTGGGGTCACCTTCACCCACATCTGTGAATGGAAGAGGTGCTCCCCTTCCTCAAAATCCTCTGGTTCTTCTGGTTAGATTGTTGTGGTTGCGATAGTAGTAGTGGGTTCTGCATCAATGATTTGTCTCCTTTTATTATTTTATGAGTCAGAGTATGAGTTAAGGATTGGCTCTGTTTCTTTGAGCTTGTCTACCAATGATTATTTGGAGCGAGGATTGGCTCTGTTTCTTTGAGCTTGTCTACCAATGATTATTTGGAGCGACATTCATCGGTGTTGTGCCAATTGGTTTTGTGGAAGTTGCACCACTTCCCAATGTCCTTCTTTGTCTTCCAATTACCCTTATTTTCATGTGGCTTGGATTGGTTGTCTTGAGGTTGTTTTTTATATGAGTTAGGGCCATTGTTACCATACTTTGGCTGTTGTGGATTTGTAGACCCAAACTCCCACTTATTATGTTTCTTAAATTTATGTTTGATCTTGACAGCATATCGATAAGCGACTACTATTGATAATATGTCTAGAAACTCCAATTCGGTTTGGATGTACCTATGTAGATCCCCACAGTATTTCAGAACCAGATGTCGCTCAGATTATTTGATATCCAATTTGGTGCGCAAGGTATGGAAGATATTTGTGAACTCCATAACTATTTGGCCTCATCTTTATGCAACGTGCTCCATCTTATGTATTGGTCGTCATAGTTTCCAACAAGGTAATATTGTTCCTTGGATGCATCCATAAAAAAATTCCAAGTGGGATCGGCCCCAAATATTCTAGATTCCTCTGTGAAATTTTGCTCCCAGTAAGTTTCCCACCAATATTTGACATGGGAGACAGCCTTAAGGAGTGCAAAGGTTATATTTTCTCTATTGGAAAAATTATGGATAGAGAAATAACCTTCTAGCATATTTAACCACTTTTTCAAAGCATCTGCATCTATTTGACCTTCAAACATAGGAATATCAAAATTAACTTGTACCTTGAAAGGGACAGTGTTTCCAAAGTGGCTACTTGGTGAAGACGTGTTTGCTGTTGTCGGTAGTCATCGAAGGATTTGGGAAAAATTCTCCATCATTTCGTCCCTCTTTCACGTGAGGGAATCCTTGAGCAACAGATTAATATAATCTTCTATGCCAATGTCTCTATTTTCTTCCACCATGGGAGGTCGTTCAGGATGGCGAGAGCAGGTTTTCTCAAGAGAAACTAGCTCGAGACCCAACTCTCTATATCCTGACCTCGTCGGGGACATGCACTAAGAAGAGACAAGGAGAATCCTACTCTGATACCACCGATCTGGATTATTTTAAGAACGAAATGAAGGCAGAGATATAACAATGAAATACACATAAATATTGCAAGAAACACATAGATACAATAATACACAATTTCTATTAATGAGAGAAATGTACAAAAACTATAAAAATACAGAGGGAATGAACTCGCTAGAATGGTAGAAACTTATCTATGAAAAGAGATGTGATGGCTACACTCATTCACAAGAAGATAATGTTTACAGTGAGGCTCCAAAGGCCTTTTTAACATAAAGAAAATCCAAAACCCTAACCCCAGAAGATGAAACGCCAAAAGGTTTGTGGGCCCCAATGGGGGTAGTTGATATGTTAACTTCTCTAAGGTGAGACGTTTTTATACGATTATAGTTTGGGGCACACGACATCTCGTTGGAAATTTCTAGATGAGAAGAATGTATTTCAACTAGGCCCCCAAATGTCAAAAAAATCTCATTTAGACCCTCAAAACGATCTCGAAAGTTTGAGATCCAAAAAACTATAAAAATACTGTCAAGGTGGGAAAATACATTTTAAGCCAGTAAAATATGTGAGTAGACACTGATATCCACCTAGATTATAAGTGGATTAACAACCTTACCACGAGAACATAGTTAGTTAACACCCTTTTATTTAGTTTCTATAGTACTTAAAGTAATATGTATATTGAGTATCTTTTACAGATAGTATACTTATATTTCTAGTTGTAAACAACAATATTTATTTTTTTATACAATATTTGAAAGCTACAAATTTTGTCAAAATCAACATGATAAAGCTCTATGTAAATTTTTGCCAGTGGCTTTGTTATGATCCTTTTAATATATTATCTCTTAGTTATCGTTTAAAAAAACAAAAGAAGTAGATGTTTCTTTCTCCTTTGCCAGTGGCTTTGTTATGATCCTTTTAATATATTATCTCTTAGTTATCGTTTAAAAAAACAAAAGAAGTAGATGTTTCTTTCTCCTTTGCCAGTGGCTTTGTTATGATCCTTTTAATATATTATCTCTTAGTTATCGTTTAAAAAAACAAAAGAAGTAGATGTTTCTTTCTCCAAATTTTGAAGGTATGCAATCATTCATCTTAAATTAATAATTATAATAGTCTATGTTAATAAACCATTTCTTACAAATATAAAAAGACAAAAATGTTTGTTTTTTAGTGAAGAAAATAACAACCCAAAGTTTTATCCATTGTTTTTTTAATAATTTAAATCATATTTCTAATTAACTTATATAATAACTTTTTTTAATTATATTTTTCATTTTAATTCATTTTTTTATTATTTTTATACATTAAAAATTATGAATTTGTTTTCCCATTAAGTATCTATACATAAACCATTCCAAATTATTTATGGAAATGCATTATTTTCATTAAGCACACTTCACATGCTTTAAATCATATTTCTAATTAACTTATATAATAACTTTTTTTAATTATATTTTTCCTTTTAATTCATTTTTTTATTATTTTTATACATTAAAAATTATGAATTTGTTTTCCCATTAAGTATCTATACATAAACCATTCCAAATTATTTATGGAAATGCATTATTTTCATTAAGCACACTTCACATGCTTATGTATGAGAATATTATAGTGTTTATTTTTAAATTAGTTTTGATTTATAAAATTTTAGTGGTTCCAAAGTTGAGTTGAAAATTATTTTATTTTATTTTATTTTATTTTTTTGTTTGTTAATTTGTGCGGGACCTGTTGGCTACGCGATTAATCTGTGGCTTGAGAAACGGCCTGAGCCACACCAACCCTTAACATGGTTGGATTTTTTTGTCCCTGCAAGTTTCGAACTGGTGACTTTAACATCACGAAGTGACTTAACAACACACTCCATCACCAATTGTCTTACACCTCGGGGACATTTTATTTTTATTTTTTAATAGTTATTAATTTTAAACCATAAAAAAAATATGAATTAAATAATTTTAAATCCACACATTATAAAATTACAATAATTTCAACAATAACATTTAAAAAAAATTAGATCATTTTAAATTCATATATTACAAATTTACAATATTTTCAAAATTGAGAAAAATAATTTATTTTTATTATTTTTTATTGAATTTTATTAATTAAAAAATATTGATTTGATATTTCTATCGTTATAATTTAAAAGAAAAAAAAATCAAATTTTCAATTAATTTTCTAGTCTCATGATTTAATATTCAATACTTTCAAAATGGAAAAAAATAATTTATTTTTATGATTTTAAAAAAATATTGATTTGATATTTTCTATCTTTGCAATCTAAAAGAAAAAAGTCTAACCTTCATTTAATGTTCCACTATGGTCATTTAATATTCATATGGCAATGAATGTAAGGTAATTTATGATGCAAGTAATATGGTTTTTTTTTAATTGATTATGGAAGGATGACTTGATAAATTATTAATGGTCTATGTTGGAGATATTACACACCCACCTAGTATTTCTTTTCCTAGGTTGATTACTCTATGTTGAGGGTGTCCTTAGTTAGAGATATTCTCCCCTAGATGAGAATATTCTCTCTAAGATGTGGGTTCCACATCCTCTTCAGTATTAAGTTAGTTACACCTCAGTTAGACTAGTGAAGTGGAGTCTTATATGGCAACCTCGGTATTATCACCAAGTGTTGCATGCATACTTTAGTATCATCACCATGAAGGCACACTCACCTTGGAATCATCACCAAGAAGGTGCCACACATGTGCATGCATGATTCTCTCCTCACTCCACTACTGATTAGTAAGCTAATTGATGATGGCATGGCCAGTTAACTAGGACTAGGTGGCATTTCACTCCAAGTTCTGTCCATGAGTGTCTAGATCTCTCTAGATCACTACTATGGTGAATTGGTTTTCTCATGTAGAGTATATCATGTGTATTTTTACCATTACTCATTCAGTTAATACAATTATTTTATCTCAAGCTTTCTCTTTTCTCTTCTCTCTCGCAAGCTTTGTGTGTTCCTTTTCTGCTAGCTAGGTTTGTTGTGAAAACTTCACAATCTAATCCATTCATTTTGTAGTATACTCATCTTGTAGCAAGGATACCCTCTTTTTTGCCACAAATTCGATAAGAATTCGATAAAATTTTTGGGCATGAAGAGAGCTCTACCATGATCTATTTCTAATGCATGATGGATCAATGCTCATAGAGTATTTTCCCAATTATGAATAGACCCAGATTATCAAATTTTCAATCAAAGTTCTAAATCAATGGGAATTCTAATTTTCGATATTTTTGAATTCCGATTGCTAGAGGGAAGTTTGCTACAATATTAGACAATTCCATTTATTTTATGTTTGCCATAGTTAAGAGGATAACCAAGGGAGGAGGACACCGATGATGACTTGTGAACAATCTAAATATGAATAATTGGATTATTTATATAGGTTTTTGGTGATACTTAGTGTTATCAATCCGTGTTGCTATGTTTATATTAAGCATATATATACCTACAAGAAAGTGAAGCAAATTGTATATAATACAATGGTTTTTGCATAAGTTGGTCTTTAGTAGACAATGATATGCACATGAATATGTTTCCTCTCTTTGCTTTGAGGTGGGAAAAGAATACAGAATGAAAGAGGTTCCCTCATTACATTTCAATATGGTTATTTTCAGAAATCTAGTTTCTAATATTAGTGATGTTCATTGTTGTTGTTGAGTGCAAAGGTCAACTCATACTAGCGAGTTTTAAATTCTTCAAGATTTCTAAATATTATGGATTTTATGGAAAAAGTACTAGAAACTTTTAATCGTTCTAAGCTTCCCAAATATTATTGATTTTATGGGATTACTATAAATGTGACTAATATGCTTAGTTGACATGAAACTTTGACATGTAATATGACTTGGGCATAAATATTAATAATTCTTATGTTGAACGAATTTGATTAGTGGTAGACCGTCTATCAATACTTGGTCCTCCAATGCTACTTCTTTTACCATTGTGTAACCAAACACCATGGTTTCACACTTTCTTGTCAAATTGCCAAGGTTTTGTTATGTTTGTGTTTCCTTGGCTTCAATTACTTGTTTTCTTAGTTTTTTTGACTTGGCTTTCATTATTGACGGTCACATTGAGTTAATTTTCTCAATATTCTATTATCTCTCCTTTTCAATGCTTCCTGAATTATGCCAAAACAAGTTGGGGTGTGAAACTTTAGGCACCTCTTTGCTTAATTCTCGATGTGCCAAATAGAGATGGAGAAGATAGGGTATTGGTAGGGGAAAAAAGGGGACATCTAAACATTGATATATTGTAATACCTTGGTTTTGATCATTAGATCGAACTATGCATAAATTGTAAATAAGTGTTTATAATGACAAATTGAAAAATATAGTTTAGTGAAACTTAAATGAATTAGATATCCAAGGGATAATTGAACCAAAGAGAGGGAGAAAAGCATTAAGCCACGATAGATGTGAGGAGTTTCATTGTAAATTTCAAGGATGCCAAAGAGTCTCAAGATAGTAGGCCTTTGTCCAAACATGTTTTTTGTAGCATTGATGCCAAGGACAAATTTCCAAGCCCCCAATTGAGTGTCAAGAGCTTGAAAGTTGAGGCATATGGAAAATGAAACAATGGGTGATTAAAGCACATTTGTAGTTAAGAAGGATGGACACTTTGTGGCTATTATCCATGCTACCAAGTTCCTTTGTAATGAATATGATATTTTGACCTCTATCAGAAGTGATGTGCTTGGTTATCTTCCCTGAGAAATCCCCAACTGTGATGAGAGAAGTCAATGCTTGTTAACTTGGGTCTTTTCACATATGTTCAATTATGTGGTGGTTTCAATCTCAACAAAGGTTTATCATGCAAGTTGATACTACAAAAAGGAAATTTTCACTAAACTCAAGTTTTGGATTATGAGAACAAAACTTTTCAATGTCAAATCTACCAATGCATAGGAATCTTTAGGATTCTTTTCCCCAAGTGCAATCTCTCCCAAAGTTGAAAAAATATCACAACCCCAAACCAAAAATATGGAAATCTTATGAGTCACCACCCTTGGTGGATGAAGAATATCATAATGTAAAAAATCGTCACACAACAAATTTGGAGAAGGATATCAATGCTCGTCTATAAGTTCAGAATGAAGATTTAAATCCTCTCTCAAAGG
Organism: Picea abies; assembly: GCA_900067695.1. Lineage (NCBI taxonomy): Eukaryota > Viridiplantae > Streptophyta > Pinopsida > Pinales > Pinaceae > Picea > Picea abies. The sequence goes on from CBVK0100286902.1 coordinate 18,724, forward strand.
ATAGAGAAGAAGTAATGAATACTAGGATTCCTCTCTTGTGGGGGGTGGCTATAAATGAAACCCCATTAGTATGAATGAAATGAATTCATGAATGTGACAAATCTGATTTTGATAAGGAGTTGGATACCCCTTCAAATTTTGGAAATTCTCATGGAAACTTCTCCAAGGGGATAGATTGAGGTCAAAAATATGAAAAGGAAAGATCAAGGGAAAACTCTCTCATTAGTACTTTCACTTTTTCTTCCTTGTTATTACTCTAACTCTTAATTATGTAGTGATAGCTATTATATGGTTCTTTATGAATGCTCATGTAACAAATATGGAATGTAACATCTTTTCTTTATGTGAATGAGAAGTTACAATTTGTTTATCAAGGAAAAAAGTGTTTTGATGACAGGAGTCGAGCAATATGAGCTTAAAAAAATGAGCCCATATGTAAGTGATGTAAATATCTTGTATGGATTCCTAGTGTGGAGATTAAGACTATAAGGCCCAAGTAGTGAGTGACTAGGCATGAAATTGTGATAGTTATGCTTTTTATGTACCATGTGGCATACCTTCAATGTTATGTTGAAAATGTGTAAATATTTGCAGTAGATTTTTCTTGATATAATTGTGTGGGGGTTTTTGAAACGTCCAACGTTTCCGGTGTAAATATTGTTTCAAAAATTAATATAAAGGTCCAAGATGGTTCAAAGAGAGCGAGAGATAGTACAAAATTACTAGAAGGGAAGAGGAAATGGGGGCCCAAAGGGGGAGAAATAATCTCATGTTTCCTAAGAACTCTTACCTTTTAATCACATGCTTTATTTAAATCTCAATCATCATATTTGACTTAGAATCCAATAATTTAATGCACATGGTGGTTGGTGAGGAAGTCTACTTCACATTGTTATGAAGGTATGGGGGCTAGGTACAATGGTCAAGGGGAAATGTTAAAAACCCCATCTCTGTGGAAATTCAAACCTCCTATACTTTCATGCATGCTCTTAATGTAGTTACCAACTTGACGAGAACTCTCCAAATTTCTCTTTTTTAAAGGTCGCATTTAGTAGCTATTTTTACCCTCGTTTCAAAAGGTGATGCTACTAGTAGCACCCTTTTCTTATTGAGGTCTTTTTTTGACATTTTGAATATTCTTATCTATAAAGTATCAACATTTTTTTTTAAATGTTGTTTATTCAACTGTTTACATTTTTGTCCAAAGTGTCTATTTTGTTTTCAATAGTGTTTTTTCTTATTTTTCCATTTTTCTCAATGTTAAAAAACGAAAACCTAAACTTTATCATTTTTTTAACAATATTAAAAATACTATATATAATTTTTTCAAGTTGTTTTTTTTTTTCAATCTAATTATGTATTATTAATTAATTTAGCATGGCATCCTTTTATTTTTGTAAGATAGCTACTACTTATATTAATATAGAACAAAAAAGAGTACAATTAACCCTACTGATGGCCTACCACATGGGAAATTAGGACCATTACAAGTAAAAAAATAAATATTTTTGACTCATTACATGCGTGGTAGTAGAACATGAAAACTAAAAGTTTTTGTCTATGCTTTCCTATGCTATTGAAGATAAAATAAAAATCTATATAACATAGTACGTGAGGAACTCTTTCACCCTCTTTTCCTTCATGCTTATAAAAACAAGTAGGAAATAATCTAGTAACCCATGCCCTTGAGCTTTCCCTTTTTGTTGGTCCAACTAGATTTCATTACCTTCATCTAGTAAAATAGGCTTTGATGGTGTCCCTTCATAATTCAGAGCTTGGTTATTGTCCTCCTCATTCTCAACCTGATTCTCTACATATTTATTCATAGGAAGCTCAATACTGAAAATTTCTCTGCAGAGGGCATCAAATTTTATTTCCATTACTTTTAAATTGTGCATGATATCCTAGTATTGGCTCCCCTTTCTCCTCTACTATCTGAGAAATAAATGATTTTTTGAGCCATTATAACTCTGTCAACTTGAATATCTTAGTATCACATGTTCTAGAGTACCCTAGATCAAGTATCCAACCTTCAAAGTTTGCTTCTACCTGTTCTTTGGGCATTTTTTTCATTTGTTGTTGATGGTTGTTTCCATTTTTTTCCATTTCTTCTTTGGTTTTGTCTAAGAATATGTTGTGGAAGTGCATTTCTGCCCTGTGTTGATGATGCTTACCAGAGGTTATATTACCTTTAACAAGATTTCTTTTTCTACTTTCAAGTATAGGAATTTTGTTTCCAGGTCAAATGGTTGGAGGCTTGGACTGGACTGGAGAAGTTGGTGGCTACTTGATGGGTAAGAGAACTATCAACCAAGTCATGAGGTGTCCCGAACCATCCCACCAATAGATCTTTGATTTATGTAAGGGGGTTTCCATTGTGGCTAGGAGGGATTGTAGAAGCAAGAGATTAGTTCTAATTAAATAGATAGGCTAGGGGTAGAGTGTCTAGTAGTTCTAAGTAGAGGAATGAGGCTAAATTTAACAAAGACATAAGTCACTACAAACCCAAGTAGTAGTGAACCCTAGGAATTGGGCTTTGAAGGAGTCAGAATTGAAGTCTAGCACTATTAAATTTGAACATTTTTGCGACGAAGTAGAGACGAAGTTTCGTTGGCATAGGGTCATTTTTGCGACCAAGATTTTTTTTTATTTCATCAGAATCCATTTGTCGGTCTAGAGGTCACACATGGATCTTCATTGGTCTAGTGACTAGGAAACAAAGCCTATTCACAATAGGGAAAAGTTCATCTACTAACGAATATTAGTTGGTCAAATGACTAATATTAGTCACAAGAGTGACCAAGACATCCCTAGAAAAATTAGTCAATAAACCACTTTGAGTTGGTAGAATGATGAATATTAGTCGCTAGAGTGACCAAACATGAAGGCAAAATGGTCAAATGAAGGAGGATCAGTTAGTCTCTAGAGCGACCAGTTGACCTAGTTTATGACCAAATGGCTATACAAGTGACTAATGTTGGTGTTTGCGACCAAATGGCAATGCAAGCGACGAACATGTTAGTCGCTAGCGTGACCAATGTTGGGGTTTTTTTTTAAAAACAATTATGCCATTCACACAACTTCACACAGGAATAGAGAAGAGTAGCGAGTGTGTGAGGAGAGGATGATTGTATGCCTAAGAAGGCTATTGTAGTTCTCCCTTGAATAAGAA
>CBVK0100286903.1:0-21893 GCA_900067695.1 Picea abies
TAAGTGTCCTCAGTGCGCCAGAGCGGGATGTTACAACAAGTGGGTATGTGTTTAACCTATTTGGAGGAGAAATTAGTTGGATGAGGAAAAGACGGGTTGTAGTGGCACTCTCAACTACAGAAGCTGAATACATGGCAGCCAATTATGCACGCAAGGAAAAAGTATGGTTACAAAGATTTTGTTTAGGTATTGGGTTGGTACAACAAGAAGTGAGACTAGATTGTGACAGTTAGAGTGAAATATTCCTGGCAAAGAACTTGGCTTATCATTCGAAGACAAAGCATATTGATGTTCAATATCACTTTGTGAGAGACATGGTCGAGGAAAAGAAGGTGTTGCTCGAAAATGTGGACACTTTGAAAAACATTGCAGATTCATTAACAAATCCTGTGAGCATAGAAAAGTTCTCCTAGTGTACACTAAAAATGGGTATTGTTTTCTTGGATTGTTGTTTATATAATCCCCTGGACCCTTGTATAGAAAGAAAACAACAAGTGGGAGAATGTTGGGTATGTGTTATATTCTTTGCATGTTTGTTTGTGGGTGCGTCGGATATGACAACTGCGTCTGATGATCCCTCTAGTAGTAATTTTTGTCTCATGTGCATTGGGTGCTTTCCTGGGGGGGGGCAAGTATGCCTTTACGCCCACTTCCCCAAACTTTGGGGGCACGTTTTCCTATTTTTTAGCGATTTTGTAAATTAATCCGGGAATAATGGATTAGGGTTTTGGTATCTACGGAATACCTAAAAACATTGTATAGATATTGTATGGTGAATGGTGAAATTCGATAGAATGAATATAAGAAAGGTTTTCCTGGTTGAGGGTTTATGGTATAAAATCTCTATGTACTCTGTGTATGAGCCATTGATTAATTTTTGTTTCTCTCAAGAATCTATATGCATTGCTTTACTTCATAGGTATAAAACTTACATATAGTAATGTGTGGGTGTGCGCACTAGAGTTTGGAATTTTAAAATAGTCCAAGAAATCCGAGGGAAATATTCTGACAAAATGGTGCAAAATTTTCATGTAGTTGTTGTATGAAATCATCTAACAAATATCAATTTCTTGAGTGTTTTACGGAACTTTAAGTGAATAGAGAATGGAAAATTCATTGTAGAAGATCAAAAGCATGGAAGATCCATGGATTACATTCCTCATGATAAATTTGGGGATCTGTATGTTGGGTTGGTTGTTGATGGTATCGAATCCAAGGAAAAGAACAAGAACTTGGTAGAAATTGTAAAACTACTCTTCCTCAGGAGGCTTGATAGAAATATTATTACAGTGAGGAATTTGGTATAAGTATTCTCACTATCATCCTTATTCAATTTTTTTATCATTATAATAATTCAAATAAATATTATGATTATTAAATATTATCTTCTTGAAGACAAAAACAAAAAAGCTTGAATCAAATTCCTCTATGTATAACTTCTTTGTGTGATAAATACTATTATAAAATACTCTTTTATTTAAATAAATATATTTTTAAGTAACGATATTTTTAAATAGAGGTTTAGAATTAGATACAAAAATATAAAGTTTTAACAAGTATGCATTTGGACAAACATTTAGTTAAGTAGTGATCTTGTTAAATATTGTGTTTTTAAATCTAATGAACTTAAAAACAATAAAGAAAACTTATATCAAATTAAAAAAAAAATTATATTAAGTTCATAGAAATTCCATAATTAAATAATAAATAAAATCTACATTTATGATTACAAGGATATAAATTAAATTTATTAATAATTACAAGAATATTAATTAAGTTTAATATTAATAAACAATAAGAAAAATATTCAATTATTAATGAAACCTACTAGTACTAAAAAAACATGTGAAGATAATAGACTTAATCTATATTATTTAAGAAGTATTAATAACTCAAACAAATAGTATCTCATCTCTTCCTCAATACCAAAGTCAAATCTTATTAAAAAGAGATTTTAATATGCAAACATGGTATTTCACGAGATCAAAAAACATCTCCTTAATATGCAGGCATGGTTTTTCATTAAACCAGGAGACCAAAAAACATCTCCTTAATATGCAAACATGGTATTTCATTAAACCAGGAAACCAAAAAACATCTCCTTAGATAGCTACTTTGAGATATACTATACCCCATTCAATCTAAAATAAATAATTATGGAATCTAAAATAATTTTAAATTCGACGGTACACCACCAATTTCTCACCATTGATAAACAAGGTGTCACCATTAATAAACAAGGTGACAAAATCACATTTGATCATTCTCAAGAACAATAAAACCAACCGCTTAACACCTCATTCTCAAGAACAATAAAACCAACTGCTTAACACCTCATAAGTCAAACTTGATCACATATGACTTTCATTGGACAATGTGAAAGATGTGAGATTGATAGAGCGGCCATAACCAAAAGTAGTAATTGAGCTTAAGCAACGCTCAGATCTCAAGAAGTACAATTATACCAATGACAACAATGGCTTGTTTTTTTTCTATATGGAGCTTGTTCAGATGTCCTAATAATTAATTTTCCCTGAAACATGGATGACAAAGACATAATTGATGAGTACGAAGTTATATAAAGATAACAGTGCCAACATCCTTTTGCTATCGGTAACCCTAGATAACAGGAACCCTAGAAATTTTTACTTCCTTTTGCTATCGGTAAGGAACCCAAGAACTTTTTACTTTGCAATGGCAATGGCAAGTAGGAAGACATGGAAGCTGCACGATGAGAAGGGAAAATTTAAAATTTCCGATTTGAATCTTCTTGCACCGACAGAGGAGTCAAAGCTCCACAGGGAAGGCAAACGAAAAATTTCTGTTGTAACTCAAACTCCACCAACAAATGAGAAGGAGGTCAAGAGTCACAAGTACCAGATTTTTCGTGATTTAAGGCTTCCTCCTCCAGTGAATAAAGAGATCGACGAACGAATTATCGAAGAGAAAATGTTGGCGAGCAGGTTTTGTTATAGTCCTCGTTGTGGAGGAATAAAATTGTTACCAAAGAACTAAGATGATGTTGTACAAGCGTTGTTTTTGTTGTTGTGCAAGCGCAAGAGCTGTTTTTGCAGTTCGTAAGTGTTTTTTGATGTTGTAAGACGCACGATCTAATAAATATATTTCATTACTTTTACTAATGAATATTGCATATAATATAGAGTCGTTTCACTTACAGAATTATTAAATCGTTGAAGTCATTTCCATTCCGGATTCGTTATGTAGGGTTAAAATCTTTTAGTGTTTTTGTATTAAGTATATGATTATTTAATAGTGTTCGATCTTGGCCATAATGATTATTTTCCCTCTAAAAGAACTTAGATTTTGAAAGTTTACATAGTTTTTTTTATTAGGAAGGGATCTCTATGAATAGCATTCCTTCAAATTGCCTAGCCGGGAATGGGAATGTCGCATCGATGGCACATACGATACCCCTTGTTCTCCCTCGATCAAATGACAGAAACACGGGCCAAAGAAATGAGTGAGTAAGAAGAATAGGTAGAAAGCAGTGCCGGTAAACCCTGTAGCAGTCAGGTAAGGTCCTATGCGAGCCAGGCTGACGAAAAAGAAGAACCTTTAAGGCGGTAAGGTCTTGAGATCAGGGCTTGAGATATGGAACCGATCTACATCAATTGATACTGTTCATTCTTTATACATGTAATCACTAGAGTTTCCCGCTCTAAGCATTTCTCATAGTCTCTGGGACAAGGAAAGACTACTAGGAGGTGTACCTTGAAGGACCAGAAGCAACCCAAATAGCATGACCAAGAATTAATAGTGCCCAAAGTGACAACGGAAAGAAGTTTTTCAGCCCTACTAGCTTCCTCTTTCATAGAATTCGGAATGGGTCCAGCATAGATTCACAAACTAGCGATTCATAAGTCAATTTCCTGTGCTTGGGTAGGTAGGTCCTTTTTGAGCTGTCTGAGGTCTAGGCGGCGACATCTTGTCGAGTAGTGGGATGAGGGTTCGACAGCAGCTCCACTAGTTCTGGATTGGGCAACAAGTTCTTAGTCATGGATGGCTGGGGATAGGCATAACTCAGTTTTCTATCACCTTTCATTACGAATATCTTGCCAGTTTACAAGGTATTTTTGATGAGAGACGAAACCTAAGTAAAATTTCTAACTTGGCACCCAGACTAAAAAACTTGTAACATTTTTGTGCATAGAAATTATCTTCCACCACCTCATCCAACAACGGACTTCCCCAAATCTCCTGAACCTGAAAGTGATCTAGAAAGTAGTCCACTAATTAGTTCTTTACCATCACAAAACCACTAACAAGCAAAAAAAAACCTACCTATCTTAGCCTGTGGCCAGAGCTCGCATCCTGCCATAAATCTAACCCGAACACTCCGGCCTTGCAGTAAGCCTAGTGCTTCCTGATCATACGTGGCTCTTCATGGCCACCATCCTTGTCCCCAGGTTCCTTGGAGAGCTGGAAACAAACAAACAAAAAAGGGGCGACGATTAACTTCAAAGATGTAAATTTCCAGCACATCTTCAAGGATCACAACAAAGAGGTGGACTTTCTCTCAAAGAAAGGCACTCAAGGAACATGCAGGCACACTGTTTTATTTTCCCAAAGAAAATGGGACCAAAATTCAACACACAAATTTTAACTTTTTTTAACCATCTCCAGCCTAGGCAGAAAAATGAATAGTAGAATTTTGTATTTCTGTCTCTGATATCCAAGATTTATCCTTTTCTCATTTTTCTGTAGGTATCTTTGAGTTTAGGTATGGACTGTTATTGTTATTCTTTTGAATGGTTTACTAGTTTTTTTGTATTGAGGCTCGCATGAGAGATTTTCAATAAACATTTTGTTATGTAAATGAATTTATACGCTAATATAAATTTGAGTCAATTTTCTATTTGAAAAAAAAAAATTTTCTTACAAGATTTTAAATAAAGAATTACAAATTTTCATCTGATTAATGTTTAGACACAGTATTTTTGTTTTTTAAACTACAAATCAATTTAAAGTCACCAAAACATTTTGAAGGCTATTTTATTTAATAAAATTGAAGTCTAAAGTGTTTGGATGTGTTATTGGTGTGAGTGAGGTCATCTTGTCAAAATCTTTAACGATTTTTAGGTGATGTATACTAATGATTCTTGATAGAGTTTGGATCGATTAGAGTCAACATCTATAGTGTATTTAAAATGCTGTTTTGATATTGCATCCATGGTATTTGAAGATAAATTTCAAATGTTTCATAAAAAAATAAGTCCATTAATCGAGATCCTAACGGTAAAGAACACGTGTTTCCTCTTATGAAGTCGTAGGTTCAATTATAGAGGGGGGTAGGGTATGTACACCTCTGTAGACTTTAAAAACTAATTTTTTTTTAAAGGAGGATCTCTTGTACCACAAATAAGGGAGTCTCATACATCAATTTGGTGTCTCACTTGGTTGTCACCTTAAACTTAAATTATTATTATTATTACAAAAGTGTGCTTTCTAGATTGTAGGAGATGGAGGAAATGGATGTGGGGTTAAGTTTATGGGGCAGAGTCTGTTGAATGGGAATATTGAAGTGATGGGAAAAGGAAATGTAATACTATTGAAAAGTTGTTATTAAAGTAGACTCTCATCTTCAAATAATTATTTAATTGCACCGTTTTTAAACAAATTTTAAAAAGTTGGAATGGTTGAGGTAGTAGAAATTAAAAGATATTAATTGAGATTAATATAACAAGATATTAAGTGCTTATAAGTAATATTAATGAATGTATTTATTACTTCTAATTATAGTTAAAACCATCACCATAACTCACTTCAACAATTATGTGATCTTCATGTTTTCATGAAAGAAGAGATGCACAATTTCTAGTTGAATATTCAAGAGATTTCAATGTCTTTCCCATTTCTCCATCACATATAACATCTAAATTTTGTACAAAATTAATCATTTAAATATAGAGTACACCAACATAGATTAGTCTAAACATCAGAGATTTGAACTTCAATTTTCTTTTTATTCCTCATAAAACATGATAGAAGGAAATATCAATGTGAATTAGAATATTCTCATGAAACCACCACTATATGCAGTTTCAGTGGGCCTAATGTTTAAGAGCATGTGTTTCATATTAAGATATAACAAGTTCTAATCCATAAGAGGGTAGGATATGTATACCTTCATAGACTTTAACAATTAATCCTTGTGAGGAGGGGGTCCCTTGTCCTACAAACAGGGGGGTCTCATACACCAATTTAGTGTCTAACTTGATCATGACCTTCAAATTAGATTATTATTACTTAAATTAAATCAATTTTATAAAATAGGCAATTGATTAAATTTTAATTATTTTACCATGACTCCATATGTGTGAACTTTTAGCCCACTATTTATTAAGAAGCAACACATTTGCACGTCATGGCCATGGTAGAAATTTCATCGTTGTCTCCTATAAGAGACAACAAAATCGAGATAATGTATTTATGACAAGTTATAATAATATTAAATGTCAATTTCATAGTCTATTCTGGTAGGTGTGGTAGGTATGGAGATAAATGAAAATTTTATTAATGAATGTTGATGTCAATTTTTATCCATTTTAGAGGTCTTTCTTTGCTTTAAACAATTGAAAAATATTTAAATAAAGGTATTTTTTAAGTATGCCAGGTCTTTTTTTGTCTTTTTATGGTATCTCTATTTTAATACTCATGAGCGATGTTTGTTTTACTTGATCTTTAAACACCACTGGAAACTTTCATGCTGGAAAGAATGGAATGTAGGGTTGGATTTTAAATTTGGGAGAAGACTTTAGTTGTGGTTGTTTTCTTGTATGTTGATGTATTCTTCTTTATTTGTTTTTCATATGATAAGACTTTTTAGTTCCCTCAATACAACAAAAAAATTTCCATGTGGAAAATTGTTCCATTAAATGTAATCGAAATAAAGTGTATACAATCGTGTTTTGTTAGATAACTTGAGGGACCTGAAATAACTATAAAAGTTACTCTTCAAGCCATTGATTGATTCTTTGGTGTGAAAACCTTGAGGAAACTTATAATTACTAGGTAGGGAGGAGGCATCTAATGCTCTCTACATCTATAGAAATAGGTACATCCTTGCAAAAATGGGATCACCAACTAGAATTTTTACCATAAACTTCAATATTGAGCAGTTAGTTTCTTATCAAAACTTCATTGTTGAAGGTCACAATTTTAGACATAACCTCTTTTGAAGAGTAATATGTAAACCTAAAATGTCAAAAAAAAATTGTTTGATGGATTAAGATGGGCGTTGTCTAACTGTTCTACGAAGTGGATTTTTTTGCTAGAATCTCACGACATAAATCTACACAAAATCACATTTTTTCGTTATTTAAAATCCATTTCTAAATGCAGAAATTGATTCAACATGTTGAAAAAACACTAGAACATTATGATTTCAAAGAAATAATCACTCAAATCTACAAATGTAACCATTTCTTACCAAATTTCAAACAAAAATCGTCAAAAAAAAAAAAAATCATTTCTCATAACATTTAAACTATATTCAAACTGTATATATTTTCATGTATATCAATGTTCATTAATAACGATATATTCTCATATATATCTGCAGATATGACCAAGTGCTAAATGAGGCTTACGAGACTTCATAATCCACGTCTCGCTTATACATCTTTGACCACCGACACATGACTTCAAATAAACTTAAATTTTGATACGATCGATAACATGTAACGTTAATAATGGTAATAACAAATAGAGGAAGAATAAATGAAATTCTTCTTTTCAATGGAGGTTCCAGCTATTCTTATGGTGATGCTTCGGTTGAAGATTTTTTTATTGGGAAACGATGGTTACGCATATACCCTATTTTTAGCGGTGTGGCCACAAAAATTCATTTTTAAAAATATACTCAGTAATTAATAGTAACGTTTTAAATTATTTAAATTAATTATAAAATTATATTAGTTAGTTAATATTTTTAGAATGAATGTTTTTTAATTATATATATATATATATATATATATATATATACATATATATATATAATTTTTTTATATTTTATAATCATAAATATTTTAAATAAGTATTTCAAAATAAAATGGATTTAATAAGTTTCATTTAAGAAGATTAAAGATATCTCTTTGTTATAGTTAATTTAAAGAAAACAATTAACAATGTTAAAATACAAAAAGATATTTTATGATTTACACATTAAAATGGATTGGAAAAATCCTAGCATGAACCATGATGAAAGAGCTTGCTATCTTTATAATATATAGAGGGTAGAGAAAAAAAAAATTATTTAAAAAAAATTATAAATTTTCAAAATCTTTATAATATCAATTTACATAACTTCTCGAGTTATCAAAACTAAGGAGATTTAAGAGAATTTCGTTTTTATCATTTTCTTGTTAAGGTTTGAGATACCAATTTGACCATTTAAAACTTTATCATTTTTTTTGCTCAAAGTACCATATATCAAATTTAGCTATTCGATATTAAAACAGTCTACTAGGACTAATACAAAGAAATTAACTATAAGATAGGGTTGGGACATGATTGTTCTCCTTCCTTCCTCTTTTTGACAATTATATTTATAAGTTAGAAGAGATGAGTTATTATATGCACTTGATATTTTTGTTTTAGAAACAATTCACTTCTTTTAGCTAGGAGTCCCATTGAAATGTTCATGAATGAATTAGCTTGATACACAACAAACCCAACCACCATCAACCTCCTAACAAAGTGTAGTACCTAGACCCATGACATTGCAATGGAATGGACTTAAGTGGCATGTATAAATCAACAAAATTTTCATGCCAATGCCTCCACATAGAAGGATTATGTGTCAATCAGGTCACCGTAGCCCCTAACTCCTGCCACAAGGAAAATAATGTCCCAGTTTTTTGTTCCTTCTCTCTAGAAAAGGAGACACAGGGATCACACCCTCCCTCTTATGTTGTAACTAAATAGGGGGAAATGATCACATGGTCTACTCAAAATTCAAGTTATAGCTGTTAGTGTTCTTTTACAATGTAGCCAACTAGTGTTAGTCATATTCTCGTGTAGGCATCATTATCGTCCAAGGTGTGAAACATACCTCTTTGTGAATAATAGACCCCTTCGATTGTTATATAGTAGACATTGTCTTGTATTTAATTACCACAAATCTAACAAATCATTTTCATTTTGTCTTGTATAAGTTTTTTTGTTTTTTTACGATGTCTTTTTTTCCGAAGATATTCTTTTAAATATATCATGGTATCAAAAAATTCTATGAAAATACCTTCTCATTTTTTTTGAGAGATATTTTCAAGCTATCTGAACTTCAAGACCTAGATCATATCTTCAAGATCCAGGTCAAATAAAATAGAAGAGGAGAAAGTTGATCTATGTTCCTTTATTGTCCTAGATAGTGCCATTGTTTATCTTCATATCAATTAAGATAGCCTCCTCTACATACAACATTAAGGATTGAGTGTCCAAGTTTGTGAATTTACTCAACAAATTTCGATGCTTTTTTCTAAGTGATGTAGATATCAAGCTCCCCATTCATCAATTCTCTATCTCATTCCTTTTGTATTTTCACATATTGAACAATGAGCATCTTACTATATCCATAGTCATTCTAGACAATGCTAAATAGAGTGGTAGAGATTGCAGAGTTCAAGCTCATAGGTGTATTGGGTTTCTTCCTTCTCACATTCACATCTACCAACAATTTTTGGTTAATTATCAAATTCATCTATTCTACAATAATTTTGGTATGATTTAAAGTTGTTTCTTTCTTCTGCATTAATTGTTATATGGGTAATTCATATTTCATTGCTAAGTCTCCCTATTAAGCAACAATCATCTTGTACGAAATTAAAAACTGAAGCGTTAGAATCTAGTTGAAAAAGACTTCAAATCAAAGCGACGGAGTGATTGAAATTCAAGTTTCACTGGCACTAACTTTGTGAAAGATGTTGTGTATCTATATTGTTTATATGTTATCTCTCACATTACTAGTATGCATGAGGCCTCCCTCATAGAGATCATTTTTTATTTGTATGATATTACATTTCCTATTTAGTCTTTTTTTGGTGAATTTTTTATTTGATTATATATAGAGAGATGGAGAGAGGGAGAGAGAGAGAAAAAACAATAACTAAAAAAAAGGTTAAACACTATTTGATTTCATGGAAATTTGGCCCATTGGAATGTGATTATCACCAATAATGTGTTGTTATCATTGTTTGAGTTATCTCAAAACAAAGTTGGCATTGCAAAGATACATATATAGTGTTCTTTTTGTGTTTTCTATTGGCAAAATGGTGGAATAAAATACTAGTGACCTCCTAAATCCCCATAAATATCACATATAGAGAATCAATATGCAACAATTGTTGCATCCTAAAGGGTTTTGGAAAATATCAGTTGAGGCTCAACTAGTGCTTACCAAGCAAGTTGAGAGATTTACTTATTGAAACAAACTTGTTGAAGACATGGGTTTGATTGGATTTAATTATTTAGATATTTTGTTGTTCTGTACTATTCAATTTAAAACTCTGATATAAATTTGGGACAACTTGGCTCCTTTATTTGGTAGTGACAATGAATTTCAATCATCACAATTGGAAGGATAATTTTCATCACTTGTACTATGAGCATGTTTCCATTGAGTATTACCTTGTCGAAATTAGGTTAATATTGGCAAAAGTGAAAGGGTTTGGAGAAAAAAAATTAGATCAAGAGTGGATTTTATTTATTATTTCTAAGGTAAAAGCTCCTTTACTGGTATTTTTTTCTATAATTTACTTTACTATGGATGCACTTGGACATGAGTTTAAAACCTACTCTTTTGAGATTTTATGTGAGCTTCTTAAAAGGGAACAATCGAAGATTATCTAATTAGATTATATTGTTGGTTCGTGTAGCTAATACCTCTAAAGGTAAGCACAAAAAACAAGATAAACAAAGAAATATTTTTCTCAACCTAGTGAGTCTCAATACAAACATCACGAGGTCAAGTAACTCAACCTCCAAGACATGAAGAGGTCAAATGAAATGTATATAATTTCTATGTCATATTTTGGCATGTTGAAGTTTTTCCTCCATCTTCCATGTCTAGTAACTCTACCTCCAAGACAAGAAGAAGTAAACTGAAATCTATATATTTTTTATGCCATATTTTGGCATGTTGAATCCAAATGTTGGTTGAAACTAGAAACTTTGAATGAAGTCATGCCAAAATATATCATTCAAGTACCCAAACCTTCCTCATCTTCCTCATATAGTAAAGTGCATGATTTGTCTACTCAATATTTATATGCATCTTCCGACAAATATATACTTCATTGTGTTGCATCACATCATATTAGTTATTCTCATGAGTTTCTACCTTCCACACATAATTGTAGGATTTAACATGTCACAATCAGAGTCTCTACAAAAATTCATGTCTTACGATAATGAACCATGTAGTTATATGTTGGGTGCATGAATGATATTGTATTTGTTATTGAAATCTCTACCAATCTACTTTATATTTATCATATTTTGCATTTTGGTAATAGTAAAACAATAGAGTTTTTTCATGAAGATGTAGCCATTCAAGAAATAGAGAATCTAGATATTAATGTTCCTTCTTGAAGATGTTATCATAGCTCTCAATTGTATAGGTTTACTTTGTTTTATCCTTCCATTGGTTCCATTTTAATTTCACATGTTGATTATTTTTGTATAATTTGTCATGAAAGATTTGGTCATCTAAGATATATGTATTTGAAGTAGTTGGACACACAAAATTTGGTTATTGGTCTTCATAAATATTCTTTCACTAATGGAGTTTGCTAGGTTTTGGTCTTGGAAAAAAACATAAAGATTTATGTCCTAACGTTAAGTTCCTGTATGTGCACCACTTGAGTTGGTACATAGTGATCTCATGTCATTTCTAACTCATTCATTTTTATGGGCTCAGTATTCACTTGCTTTTATTTATTAATTCTAGCATTTCTCTTGGTTGTAATTAGTTTGATCATAATGGTGAAGTTTTCACTACTTTTAATACCTTCAATTATTTTGTTGAGAAGCATACCTATCTTTTTGTCAAGAAGCCATGCATTGATAATGGGGTGGAGTATATCAATCAAGCCTTCAAGGATATTTTTGTAGAGAACATGGAATTCGACATTAACACTCTATTCCATAAACCCCTTAGTAAAATGTTGTTATTTAAATAAAGAATTGGACACTGAAAGAGATGGAAAACTACATAATTTTGTCAAAGAACATGGAACCTTGTTTCTAGGATGAAGTAGTCAATTGTTCCAATTACATTCAAAGTCGTATTCCTTCTAAGGATGTATTGCATATTACCTCAAATGAATCTTGGAGCCAAGTTCAACCCAATGTTTCTTCTTGTAGAGTATTTGGTAGTTCAACGTGGGTCTGAAGTCTAGATGAAATATGTAAAGCTATGGAGAGGAAGAGACAACCACTAATATTTGTTGGTTAATATGATAATATGAAGGCATGTGGGTTATTTTATCCTATTTATAGATATTTATTGTTTCAAAGAGTTTTTCATTTTGATGAGCGCTTCAACTCCACATTGTCTCCTTCTCCACTAATGAATTTTCATGTTGAAGATATTTTCATACTACCAACCATAGGGTCTTATTCCAAAATATATTTGGAAAAAGAAATCACCATAGAATCGAGAAGGAAGAAATAGTTGTAGAATAATAAAATTCTAAAAACTATATTCTCTTTTATATTAAGAGTAGTTGATTTCCATTAGGAATGGTTGCATGTGTTAGTATTTTATTTGTACCTGCAATCAAATGAAGGATAGATGAGGTTATAAGGCTGAGATAAGATGATCTAGCAACAGAAAGTCGATGTCAATAACCTCTAAAACAAGAAAATACATTCCTTGGTGTGTATAACGAGAAATTAATCCCTCAAAAGATTGTCGCAGTGAAAAAGGGGATTATAGAATCCCAAAGTGGCTTGGCATAGAAAAAAAGGGCTTGTGCACCCAAAAATATGCTAATTTTATAGTATAGGGGGCTTATCACAATACCACGGCCTAAGAGTGTAGAAATAACAATTCTTGAGACCACAAAAGACCAATGGCTCATATATTATCATGCACACTTTGCCAAAATCGATGGTCAATATATAGTTTTGGGGTACCCTCTTCGGAGTCACATTTGGATCCAAGCCTCAAGCACTCCAAAGAGGAACCTTCGATGGAAAATAAATATTTAAATAAGTGTTTCGCCCATCGACAATCCAAATCTGATCCAAAACACCAAAACTTTTGGCCAGGTGTCACATCATCCAACCAATAGGGTGGTGTGAGGGCCAATCCAAATATACCACATGGACATGTGAAGCCCACCACATGCAGGGGTAAAATGCTCAAATATGGGTGACATATTTCCCCCTATCCACCACATTAGTAACAATATGGGAGAATAATAAGGTGACATGTGTCCACGGTGGCTCCATCATAAAATGTTTAAAGGTCAATATTTTTCCTCACATCCATGTTCTCAGATTCTCATTTAAGTCGTATCCTACAAAAATCCAAATGTGCCCTTGCAATGGATGATCCAAATCCATTTGGACCTTTTTTTTAAGGGAGACCGATCAACAATTTGAATCTGTCGTCAAGCATTTAACAATCCTGACTAGATGTCATGACATCCCTCTAGTAGAGAACTGTTAGAACCAATCTATGGATATCAAATGGATAGGTGAAAGCCACCAAAATCACCCCAAAGCATATGAAACCTCGGTGACACATGTCCCACTTCCCCACCATGTCAACATCTATAATAAACCCCAATTTTGTCATTAAAAAAAATTCTTCTCAGTACATTAAGTTCTAAGTATGTATGTTAGATTTACAATAAGAGTAATAACCTTGATTTTAAAACTATGCTACTCATTGTATTCAAATTTATTTCCTAATATTACAGAACCATAGTCTAGTGTTTACTCTTCAACTTTTATTTAAGTTATACTCACCTTGGTAAGTAGTTAAATGGTTATATTGTAGTAAAAAGGGAATAGACATAGGCCTATGAATTAAGGTTTTGGCCTCCTCTTTAACACCCACTTCCTCTTGTGCACACCTACGTGAACTGAAGACCTCGAGGAACTTTATCAACATAAAAGGGTAAACAGAATCCTTGCTTTAGTGTTGGGTTTATTGGGTTGGGCTTTACATAGGTGACCACATACTTGGAGGAATTTTCTTCAGTCGAATGAGAGCCTTCGTAACCCAGTAGACCTCCTAGTTGAAAGTGAACTCTAAGCTAGCAGTAGATTGATCCTTACCATACTTAACTAAGTCCAACCACCGCCACTAACTAGAAAAGGAAATGATGGGTTCGAGGAGTTCCTGACTTGTCCTCATGGATAAATCTATTAAAAGGGACTGGATTTGTTGACAGACGGAATTAAATCTTTGATTGTCCATTAAATGGGGTGGATGAGAAAATGAGAGTCACGAGGTTCCCTCATCTTACCCAAACATGCCACTTCGCTACTGCCACATGGCGCAATTCCTCGTTATACTCACCACATTCAATATGGGTATCTTAGGGTACAACCAAGGTCCATTATCATTTTTGTGTAAACCTACTCTGAGTAGAGTTCTATGTTTTTCTTCTATTTCGTGACCTTACTCTATGCGACGGTATAGTGACTTGGAGCACTTCTCGAACTACTATTGTTTTGGTAAGTAGCCAGCAGATTGTATAATTTTTATTGTAGGCTAATTTTTGGGGACAAAATTACTATAAATGCAAGATAGAATTTTTCTTTTTTAGGGAAACCAAGAAAGATATAAAGTTTGAGGTGCACACAAGGTGTTTGGGGTGTCTTTTGGTGTGGAAGAGAAGTCTAAAGGATTCTCTTAAGGTCTTTCTTATTCTCAAGGTATGTTATAAGGTTGTGATGTTTTTGTAAGGTCGTGGTGTTGTTGTATGCTATGTTATGAAGTTGTCATGTTTCCATAATTTTGTTATGAGGTTGTCGGTGTTTATATGTGGACCCATGTGGACATAGGATCTCTATGTGGACCTAGTTTGTGAGGCTCATATTTGGATATTTTGGCACATGATTGGCACATGTTTTTATGTGCTTGCTGGGTTTTGTATGTGGACCCATGTAGAACCAGGATCTCTATGTGGACCCAGTCTATTGATGATGATGTATCAATGATAGTGAAAGAGACAGTGACAGTGACATGTTGATTCTTTTATATACATATTTTATGGTGGAAGGAAGGGGCAAGGAAAGGGTGTTGGAGTCTCCTTCGAGTTGGAACTAGAGAATCTAGGGACTTGTAGCTTCCTTCAAGTTGGTTCCTATAAATCATGGGGTTAGTGCCTCCTTCTAGTTGGAGATGGATAATATTTGAAGTCATAGCTTCCTATGAACACAATCTCGTTATTATATAATAAAATTATTTTGCAGTATATTTCCACATTAAATTTGTGTGCATTGTGCATTTATTCTTCTTCTCTTTACTATATATTGGGATGCATTTATTTGATTGAAAAGTTAAATGTTTTGAAAGGTGATAAATTATAATTGATATTGATTCACCCCCCACTCTCAGTATCAACAAAATTTTCACATTTATTCAATCGACCTTATTAACTAATGTCGACCTTTATTAAATGGAAAATGTATTATTCTATCTATGTGAAGGATTAGGGAGGTTAGGTCCCAAACATACCATCACCCTTGAAAAATAGCCTTGTACTCAAGGATTAATATGATGAAAATGTTTTAGAATGGAAGACAACTCCCATGTGGAACCTTCTGGTGGAGTATCCTTCCATCGAAACAAAAAATCATGGATGGTGCACTGATGGAGACAATGCTCTTGCTTGTCCAATACAGCTTGTGGTTGCAACCAAATGGAACCTTATTCATTCAAATATGGTAGATTGGTATAGGTGTGGCACTTGGTGCCAATCAATTTCTTCAAGCATGAGACATGAAAAACAAGATGTAGCTTGGAGTGACTAGGTAAAGCTAATTTATAGGCAACTAGCCCCACAAATTTGAGAATATTATAAGGACAATGTCATTTTGGGGTAATTTTCTGACACTATTTGGATTTGAGTGAAATATCCTTGTATGGTTGTAGATGAATAAAAATCTAGTACCCTTCAGGAAATTGACGTTCAAAATGACCTTCATCTTCCTGTTACTTCATGCAGATTTGAGCCATGACCAAATTTTATTTGATATTATGGAGAATGGTCATGTGAACTATAAGATTGTGGTCAACCTCTTGAACCTTTGAGACTATGGGCATGTACATGGTAGAAATGATGGTGGATTTTGTCTATAGACTGCTTCAAAAGGAGTCATGTGAGTGGTAGTACTATAAGAGGTTTTGTACCACGATTTAGCTAGGGGTAATCAGTGAAGCCATTGATGTTGTCTATCAAATTCAAAACACCTCAAATATGTTTCCAAACACTTGTTGACCACTTCTATCTGGCCATCAATTTGGGGATGATAGGATGTGATGATATGCAATTGGGTTCCCTCGAGGCTTAATAATTCTTTCTAGAAACTCCTGGTAAAAGTGGCATCATGGTAAAAAATGATAGAATGAGGCATGCCATGTAGTTTTAATATATTATCCACAAAAAATTGAGCCACTACGTATATTGTGAATGGGTGTTGAAGACCACATAAGTGAGCATATATGGAAAGACAATCCACTACCACCATTATGATGAACTTATTTCCTAATTTGGGGAATCCAACAATTAAATCCATAGAAATATCCATCCAAATAGTAGGTTGAAGCGAAAGAAATTGGATTTTACCATGAGGTTTTAGAGTCTCTCCCTTATTATGCTGGCATGTATCACATTCAGCCACAAAGGTGTGGATGTCCTATTTCATACTATCCTAGTATAAATATCATTTGACCAGTTCATAAGTTTTGGTAAAATCTGAATGGCTAGTTGTAGGTGAAGCATGAAACTCAAAGAACACCTTGTATTTAAGAGATGACTGTTTTCTTAAATACAAGCGACCTTTATAGAGAAATGCTTCATTATGCCAAGAATACACTAGAGTAGCTTGGGGATCATGTTAAAGTTTTTGGATTGGGCTAGAAATTTTGGAGTCTTGCAACCATTCCTGGTTAACATCCTGAAGCTAGTTAATGATAATGAATGAAAGGGAAAAGAGGGAGCCTTCTTATTCATATTTCCTAGAAAGAGCATCAAAAACCACATTTTCTTTTCCCTTCTTGTAAAGAATCTCATAATCATATCCAAAAAACTTGGTCACCCATTTTTATTTCTCTAGGGATGAAATTCATTGTTCCAAAAAGTACTTAAGTCTTTGATGATCTGTCTAAATTGAAAAGTGTTGTCCCAATAAATTAGGGTCATGGATGATTTTAGGGGCTAAATTTCTCTCATGGGCTAATTTTCCATGGTTTTTCCAAAAACGAGATTCATTGTTTTAAAAATGATTCGCCCAAATTCTATAGGATAAATTTATATTACCTTAAAAATCGTCAAAATTTTATAAAAACTATATAAAATCCATAGAAATTTGAATATTTATACAAAAATATCGCCAAACATTTATAGTTGGCATATGAAGGATAAGTAAGATTCGCCAAGGTTTCCACATTTTAAATTGAATTTCCATCCTTACAATCATCCCTGATAAGGGTACCAAATATCAACAACATGAAAAATAATGAACATTTACTTTTCATAAATTGGTTGGCCCAAATGTCAGTTCGATAATTGTTTGTTGGTGAAATCTAAAGCTCTTCCTCCTTGCATGATGACTACCATGATTCCTCTCCTTGATGCATCAAATTACGAAACAAAGGTCTTGGTGAATTCACGTAGGGCCGGTACATGATTAGTGCACATAGCATTTTTCAAGGCTTGAAAGGATTATTAAGCTGCTAGAGTCCAACTGAAAGAATTCTTTTTAAGGAGAGTTGTGGAAGGGGCTACGATTTTTCCATAATTTTGAACAAATTTGTGATAATATCATGTTAAACCTAGGAAACCATGAACAATTCTAAGAGTTTTAGGGAGAGGCTAATTCGGCATAGATTCAATTTTCTTAGGATCCACCCTTACATCATCCTTGCCAACAATATGGCCCAAGTACTCAAATTCAGAGAAACCAAAAGAACATTTATACTATTTTAGGAAAAAATTTTGCTCAGAGAGCAGATGGAGAAATTGATATACATGGGTGAGATGGGATAGCCACATTTTACTCTAGATGAGAATATCATCAGAGAAAAATTACACAAAGTGACAGAAGAAAGGATGAAAGACATGATTCATGAGACTTTGAAAAGTGGAGGGGGGATTACAGAGACCAAAGGGTATGACCAAGAACTCATTGTGTCCCTCATGGGTGTGAAATGTAGTATTGGGAATGTCTTAGTCCTTCATCCATATCTGGTGGTAGCCCGAAGGAAGGTCAACTTTGGTAAAATATTGATCCCAACTAAGTTCATCCAAAAGGTCATCTATGATGTGAATGGGAATTTTTTCCTTGATGGTAAGTTTGTTGAGGGAATGAAAATCAAGACACATGTGCCAAGTTCCTTCCATATTCAGGACCATGAGAAAAGGGGAAGAATAGGGGATGGTACTAGGATGGATAACACTCACTTCTAATGATTCATGGACAATTTTGTTAATTTCATTCTTTTAATCAAAGGGATGATGATAAGGGAAAACATTGAGATGAATAATGACTAGGATTAAAGGAATGGAATTTTCATGGCCACTGTGGGAGGTGGGAAGGCCCAGGGGATTTTGGAAAATAGTGTGATGGTGGGAAATGATAGATTGAAGTTTGGGGTGTACTGGGGGTGTCTCAACTGCTTGAATGGAATGGAGTTGGGAAATGATGCAAGAATTAACCTTTTAGAGTAACTTTTCCATGCAATGGGAGTTGAGTAACTTTTCCATTTAATGGGATTTGATGATCTCAGAGAACCCTCAACATTGCTTGAATGGAGTTGGGGTAGGATTGCTTTAGGTGAAACCTCAACATTTTCATCTAAAACATACTCTGAAATGGCCATAAATTTTTTATGTTATTTACACATGTTCCTTGGAGAGTATTTGTGATCATAGTTATAGAAAATATCGTTGAGTTGAAATTCAACCATTTCCACACATGTTAATTTTTGGAGCTTGATAGGAGTGGCTTGAGGGGAAGGGATGGTGGGTGTCTCAACTGCTTGAATGGAATGGAGTTGGGAAATGATGCCAGAATGAACCTTTTAGAATAACTTTTCCATGCAATGGGAGTTGAGTAAGTTTTCCATTCAATGGGATTCGATGATCTCAAAGAACCTACTGTAATGCCCTGGAGTTTATGTTTTTGGTGGTCATGTTAGAATTTCATGGTTCAATCCTTAAAATCCATGGTTATGGGGCGAAGATTGCATAAGAATTCAACACCAAACACATTATCACAACCACTCATGTCATTAGAAAACATGTGATATTTCTAGTTACATTCACCAATTTGTAGGAACCCATTTGCACAATGCCCCCCACATTTCATGGAATCACCATTGAAAATCATGATTTGAAAATTGTTGACATCACAGATATAGCAATTGATTTCTTTGGCAAGAGTGTGATGAATGAAATTATGAGTGCTTCCACTATTAACTATAATGATGAATTTTTGGTTCTTAATGTAAGTAATCAATTTGAGGGTTTGGGGAGCAGAAAATCTAGTTAGAGAATTTAACGTAATCAATGGTTCAACTTCAAAAGGATTAGAGGGAAGCATAAGATCATCTTTCTGGGGTAGCATTGCTTTAGGTGAAACCTCAACATTTTCATCTAAAACATCCTCTGAAATGGCCATAAAATGTTTATGTTATTTACACATGTTCCTTGGAGAGTATTTATCATCATAGTTATAGAAAATATCGTTGAGCTGAAATTCAACAATTTCCACACGAGTTAATTTTTGGAGCTTGATAGGAGTGGCTTGAGGGGAAGGGATGGTGGGTTTAGGGTCGGGAACAAAAGAATTATTTTTTCTCTAGGCCAATATGACCTATTGTGCCTCCTTGGCACGTTTAGTTTCTTCCAACAAAGTCTATGGGAGATCCATTATGATGTGGGATCATATTTCATCCTTGAGACAACTGATAAACAATTCCCAAAAGAAATCCTTTGTCATGGCGTTCATTTGGAAAGACAAGTGCTCAAAGGAAATAATAAAATCTTCCATTGTTCCAGACTGTTTCAACTTAGTCATATATCCTAAATGGTGGGTGTCCATGTCAAAGAATTCATACAACCTGGTAACAAATTGTGACCAAGAAACATACCCTTGGCATGAATTTATACACCATTTCCATCATTTCCACCGTTCGGGATCCAAAAAAATAATTTTTTAATGAAGTTTGGCCAACTTATCAGAAAATTCCATGGAGGGATAAGTAGTGTTCCATATGACCGACCCAGGTTGTTGGATCTAAGCCATTAAATTTGTTCACCTCAACTCTATAAAGATAAGGGTCATAAGGTAGGGAGTTGGAATGAGACTGCAGAGGATGGTTGGAGTCGACACCTTCAGTATAGAAAGGTAGGTCCAAGGAGGAATGATCATAAAATTGTTTCATGAATTGTTTGAGGGTGGAATTGAATTCATCAATGTGGCTACCTAGTTTTTCCTGGATGTATTCCATTTTGGCATGAATGGAAAGAATGCCATTATTCACTTGGGCCTGAAGGTAAATAAGTTCATTATTCAGATTCTGATTGGTTTATTTATGGAGAGTGGGAGCCATGAGGGGATGAGGGGTGGGTCCACAGACGAAAAATTAGATAAGTGATATATACCACTATGATCAAGGAAACAATAGGAAACCAATGGGATAAGTGGGAAATAAGGGTGTTAGGAAGGGTATGGGTCCATGAGGTATAAACAATGGTTAAAAATTATAGTGATCACAATAATCAGGGTGAAAAGGGGGACTCGATGAGATAGGTGTCAAATAAGGGTGCGGAAAGGACCTACATATTTTTCATTTTTACTTCTATAGAGTTATACTCTGACCTGAATAATAATGCAGTGTCGATGTCCCCTAATTTTTAATAGAAACAAATGTGTATTAATTTTGTAAAAAAGATGTATGAGGCAAGGTTTCACACTTTAATGTCCATGATCCATAACCATTTGTAATTGAACATATAGGCTGGTGAGTCATTGGAACCAAGTGTAAATGTAATTTACATTTAGGATAGTGAGTTGTTAGCACCTGGTTTTGGTATTGCACACATCATAGTAGTGTACAGAGAAATATTATCAAAGACAAGCTGCACACATTTTATGTGTTACATGCACATGCGTAAGTGTGCACATTGCGCTATGTTCCATACACTTGGGTGACTGTGTGGTAATGACTAGAAATGCCCAAAGCTAATTTACATATATGACTATATGTGTTTTAAGGCAAGAGAGGCTGTGTGGTTATGAGGGTAGTGAGCTTGGATGTAGATAGGTTATTCCGCATATCCATGTAAATATAATCATGATTACTAATATAATATTTCATCACTGTGCATAGATAGACTCAGATGAAATGAGATGGGAGGATGACGCTACTAAAAATGGGAAAAGGGGGGGAATATTTTAATAATACTTACAAAGAGTGTAACATGGATATGTTTTTATCCTAAGTTCCCAAGGGTAAGGAGCGGATCACCAAGTGGCTTAAAGATACTTCTAAAGATGAAAAGTGTGAAGTGGAAGGAATGAAATATATATTTCTATCCTTAGTGTATTTTGGGTATTATTGAATTATTATTCATGTTTCAGGATCTTGTGAGTAGAAGGGGGTCGGACTGTGTGAGATCGGAAGAGCG
>CBVK0100286904.1:0-21892 GCA_900067695.1 Picea abies
ATGTTGTCTAAACATCAACATTGGAAGCTCATGTTCTTGCCTGTGGATGGTTTTATCTTGATGAAACTAGGGCTTGATCGTCTAATCTTCTTGTTTGCTAAGGAAAATATGCATTCTTCTTGCTTGTTTCATGATATTGTTGGATTAAAAAACCCTAGGAGGAGTATAATTGCATACACCCTCCATCAAGTTTTTGTCATTTACTAGTTTACAAGTCTTTTATTACAAAGTATCTTGGAGGAATACAAAGGTGTACACCCTCCTTGAATCTACTTTGAAGTTGGTTCACATACCCTAGGGAGTAAGAGGATTTACACCCCTAGGGTCTTTGTTGATCTAAATTATGTTTTAAGAACTCCATTCACCCAAATTTTAAAGGCACTAAAATAATTTTTTGCATTGGATAAATAAAATGTTTGCATTGGTAAATGTGTTTTGACGAAATATTGAAATTGTTTAAGTTGGAAACTTTTTGCATAGAAAATCTTGTCAAGGCCACTAAGGTGTATTGATTGGCTTGGTCTTCTTAGAGCTATAACTCATTAAAACCTACAACCATTAGGTCTGCAGAAAAAACATCTTCTTTACTTGACTTTAACTTGCAATTTGACAGTGGGAATTTGCTAGTAACCCATTATCTTGATTGTGCTGCTAATTGGTGAACTTTTGGTTGGATTACTTGCTTATTTTCGTGGTTAAAAGTTGTTGCTGTAGAAAATCACTACTACAGACACTTGACTGTCATAAATATACTCTGAAAACTTAACATTAAAACCATCTAATACCACTAAAGTTGTGTTGAAGTGTTGAGAACTTATCTACATGTTTTATGCTTCATAACTCAACTAATCTTTAATGCTTTAAGTGGTTAAATTTGCAGTAGTTACTCAATTTCATTACTGATATGTATCTTTGTTTATTGTTGTAATTAGGGAAAACAAGCTTAACTTGCTTGTCCACTTGACATATATCTCGTACAATTGGTTTTTCTTGTGTCTTGGGCAGGTACTATCATCATTCACAGGTGCTTGAACTTCTCGGCAATCATTGACTACTACCGAGACTTGTTTCCAACACTCCTTTCATATAGAAACTTGACCTATAGGGGCATTCATCTCATCATCTCACTTTCCATGTCATTCCCCCCTAGGGTCACCCAGGATTCCCCCCTTGAGGTGATCACTTCACTTAAAGTGACGGGAATACCTATCTGAGGTGACAGTGGGTAGGTGTTCTCTTAGTTTTCGTCATATTGTTGTTTGGGTTGGGCTTTGTCCAACCTACAACTTGCACGATAACATTTTGGCATCGTTGTCGAAGAGGATTTTGAATCCTCTTCCGAACCCTAACGACACTTTAGCAAGCTATCCCAAAGACTTTCCCTAGATTTCCTAGTGACTCCATTGAAGTATATTCCCCTTCCACCTTTGATGAGCTCTTCTGGCGACTCCACCTTCCCAGAATCCTCTTTTCCTTAATACTTTTCCCCCAGGGGGGTTCAAACCTTCTAAGGTTTACCGAAGAAGGCCTCATCTTAAAGCCCTCGTTGTCAAAACCCTTTTCCATGGTAACCTTCCCCTTGCTCCAATGGATCACCCTTGGAAAAAAGACCTTTATAAACCCATGAACATGGCCACAATCCCTGGATACCCCAATAAAATGCCAAAAGAGTCTCACAAATGACTGCTAAAGTTTCTAGGAAATAATGTGACCATTTTCGATGATCATCTCTATGCCATAGGTCGAGACATGGAAAATGCGTAAGTGGAACATGAGGATGTGGCAATGAAGCTACTAGCCTCATCTTTGACCGAAGATGTTCAAAGATGATTCATAGGGATACTTGACAATCACATAGCATCTTATGAGGATTTTTCCAAGTTATTCAAGAATAGATGGACAACGAAGAAAGACAATGGGATGCTTGTATCTCAATTCAATCAAATAAAGAAAAAGGAGAATGAGACAATGAGTGAATTTGACAAAAGGTTTGACAGATTGTATAGTCAAATCCCGACAGATTTGTGTCCTATAGATGCAGTTGTTCGTCTCCTCTATATGAATGCACTCGATGGGAAATTTCGTTTCATTCTTAAGGAAAATAATCCCACCACCTTAGCACAAGCCAAAGAGTACAATGCAAAGATTGAAGAAGATATCCTTGACTCAAAGGTTGATCCTTTTCAGTATCCTCGTCTTAAGGCAGAAGCAAACACTAAGGCTTCCAACACCAGTGCTCCTAATCTGATTTCCATCTTCACTCAGAAGATAGATCAGATGAGTACTCAGTTTGTCCTAGCACAAAATCAAATCATGGGTCGATTAACCACTATGGAAAGAAATCAATATGCCCCCAGACCTCAGTTTGCTAGGCAACAAAGAGATTCCACAGGTTGGAAACCAAGGCCCCAACAAGAGGCAAAGGCACCTGATACTTTGAAACTAGTTGGAATGGTTGACACATAACAAATACCGTGGTGTTCTCCATGCCAAGAACCTCACTGAGAGGATGAGTGTCCCTGACGAGATGAAGATTCTTCTGATAGTATGAATTTCATGGATATGATCTGTAACTTCCAAGAGTAAGAGATCACACAGGAACAGATTGACAAATCCAGAAGACAGGGGGAAAGAGAGGGGAGACTCCAAGCTTTAAATCAATTGACAGACGATCAGAGGAAGGAACTAGGAAGAGGGAAAATTTAACATACACTAGAAGAAATAAAGCTTCAGCCCCTCCATCACAACCTACCGCTCCTCCATCTACAGATAAGGTGGTCCCACCACTTCCACATCCAATACATGAGTTTCTTCCAAAGCCAACACCCACAAATGAGATTTAGTTGAACATAGATGTTGCAGCCATGTTTGGGAAGTTGAATATGACGGTCCATGTGACAGAAATGTGCAAAATCCTTTTTGTAAGGAGGGAAGTCTTGAAGTTATTACAGGTACCAACTAAGAAGGAGGACCCTCCAATCATTTTAAACACCATGTATTTTGATCGACAAAAGGACAACATCCCTCCTTTCTATATTTCCTTGGGCATGAATGGCTTCCACCTAAAAAACTATATGTTGGATTCTGGGGCCTCGGCAAATGTCATGTCATTAAAGGTAATGGAACAAGTTTTCTTGAAGATGACCTGACCATAGGGAAATGTATGTAGCATTGATTCTAAGAGGGTCAAGGTTTATAGACTATGTGAGAACGTCGAGGTATTTTTGATTGATTTTCCACATATCATCCTCCTTAGTAGTAAATGAAGTCCCAGATGCTTGGGGGATGTTCTTATTGAGGAGTTGGTATGTTGCTCTTGGAGGTTTTCTTAGCATTGATCTCACCCATGCACACATTCCCATGGGAGATGGAACCTTTGAGGTATTATACAATCGAGAGCGAGCCGACAAGCATGTGATGGATCCCAACAATCCTGACTATACAAGTGAGGATGAGTTTGATAGGTTTCGGATACCATTGAGTATGATCCACGAGACTTACCTTTCATGCAAGAGGAATACATATACATGTTACTCCCAAGAACATATGAATACAATGAAAAACTTACAAAGTTCCAAGGGAAAGAGCCAGGGTCCATCCAGATATTGAAGAAAGAAGATAATAAGGACAAAGAATGTGAAGAAGCCATAAAAAATGCAATCAACACAAGACCTCCTTCCTATCCTTACATTGAGAACATACCTTACATCAACTACAATGAAGGAAGTCTTTCTCTCATGTGGGACAAGAAGAAGGGAAAGTCTAAATATAACCAGAAGGATGACAACTCTTGGCTTGGACCTTACATCATCAAGAAGAAGTCCGAGAAAGAGAAGTACTATTTGACAGCGTTGGATAGGAGAAAGATGCCATTGCCAATGGATGGGTTTATTCTCCGTCCCTACATTCACATCACTTGACTTCTTCAGGTCCCAGGTAGGTCATCTTGCTTTCCTTGCATTTGCATCTTGATTGTTCATGATAGTTTAGCTACATTTCATATTTCATTTTTCTCTACTTTCATATTGATTTCATATTTAGTTTAGAATTTTTTTGAAAAAAATGCTAATTTTTTCTTTTCTAGATTAGTTTTCATTTTTGGTTTTGATGTATATGGACGAAGGGTGATATAACCACCCTAGATTTCATGGTTTTATGTTTCAATGTAGGCACAGGTCCACCAGGAGATGTTGTGGTTCGCATGCACTCTACGACAAGTACATGTCCCCAAGTAAGAGCCAGATGTTATCCTCAACTCCTAGGGATAACTAAGAAGATGATGTTTTGAGGCCCTCAAGTTGCAAACATGGAGTACTGAGAGACAACTTGACCAACAACATCCACTTGTACATACAAAGACTCGCTTTCCACAACAACTCCAGGTTCATCACGACGATATCCACCACATCAGCTAGCCTTCGAAAAACAATGGGTCTTGCTCCAAGAGGTACAATCCATGTATTATGGTGAGTGTCATTTCAATAATTGAGGCATTTGAGTTTGTTGCATCTATTACTGCTTTTTATTATGTAATGTTTGCTTGGACATTATGCTCTTTGCCCTATTTTACTTTGGTGGTTGACATTGCGCCCTAGCAAGTGGGTCACCCTTAGGGATAGGTCTGCTACTGGGAGGTCCTCTTGACGAGTTAGTCTCGACCATACTTGTCACTTTCCACACTTCATCCCCCCATCTCCTTACCTTTTGGTATTTTCGGGTATACTGACCCAAGAATGGGTTGTCCCTCATTTCATGGGAGGAAGAGGTTGAAGGCCCAAAGGCTTGTAGCTGGAAAAAGATAAAATCCAATCATTAACCTTCTATATGCTCTCCCATGGATCCCAACTCCCATGGATCCCAAGGACAATGAAATGTCTCTCATAAGAAACTGATGGGCTCGTGAAAAATAACCAATAACAAAATGCCAACCAAGGTGGAGCATGTTTGGGCACTATTTTTAATGCTTATGTAGAAGCCCCACACATGTTTTCAACTTCGAAAAGCATGATGTGACCAGGGTAGAGTCAAGGTGGGCACAGTTTTTCATGCTTAGGTAAAAGCCCTACTTTGGCTTCAACCTGGAAACATCCTAAAAGAATAAAAGGTAATAAATGGGCTTGGAAAAAAGTTGCATTGAAAACGAAGGTGCAACACACCCTTTACAAAGGCACCCATAAGTGAGACACTGCAACCCCTTGTATGTCATGAATCCCATGCCCAAAAGTCTTCCCCCCATCCATGACACCTCATCCACATGGCTTAGAAAAAGGTCCCCTTGGGAAACACCCATAAACTAGAGGTATGATTCACCCAATAGGTCGTTTTGTCAACCCTCCCATACTTAAAATTGACAAATTGCATAGGGTCTTTGAGCACTTGTTTATTTTGATGAGGTGGTTTGGATGTACATGCTTAGATGACTCTTTTATTGATTTGATTTACTAATCATAATGCATTTGACTTTAGATCCTTGGAGGACATATCCATTTGTCTTTGTAGGACCTAGTTGGTGGACAGTTTTGGAAGAATAAGCCTAGCTTGGGCTTCCATGGGGTTTGAAGCCCACAGGTTGGATGCCAAGGGCCCACACTTCGGATGATGATGTCATTCCTTTGGGGGCCTATAAGATACCTTGGAGGGTTTTGCTCACCCCCTACATGCTAAACGACTTGCTTGAAAGGTGCAAAACGTCACCTTTTGGGAGCTTGACATCACCTAGGGCCAGGTTTTGGTGGTGATGATGGACACTTGGCACGTTTTGAAGGAAGAGGCCCATGGATCATGGAAGAAAGGTCTTGGTTGAATACTATTGGCCTTTGGAGGCCTAGCCTTCCCTTCTCCAACTCAACGACTTGACCAAAAGTGTCAAATGTTTCCCAAAGAGAGGGTGACGTCATGTTTCTAGGATTTCTTTTATGTGCAAACATATGAATTAAATAATATTACTTTTGTAAAGGGGAAAGATAAGGGTTGTTGATCCCTTATCTTGTGTTTTACCATAAGTTTTGTGGACAAACTATGTTTAGAGGATTTGTATAAATAGAGACCATCTCTATTTCATTTTTAATCATAGCTCTCCCATCGTGAGAAGACTAATGGCTGAAATTTTTGCTAGACTTGAGCATTTTTGGTATCTCTCTCTCTTGCAAATGAGTTTTGGTGTTATCTTTTGGTGAATGGATGAGGCTAAGTGGTGTGCACCTTTTGGAAGCTCTTGTTCTTGCTTGTTGGTGGTTTTATCTTGGTGAAACTAAGGTTTGATCTTGCAATCTTCTTGTTTCGTAAGGAAAACCTGCATTCTTCCTGCTCATTTCGTGATACTGTTGGATTAAAAAACTCTAGGAGTATAATCGCGTACAACCTCCATCAAGTTCTTGTCATTTACTAGTTTACAAGGCTTTTATTACAAAGTATATTGGAGGAATATAAATGTGTACACACCCCTTAAATCTACTTTGAATTTGGTTCACATACCCTAGGGAGTAAGAGGATTTACGCCCCTAGGGGCTTTGTTGATCTAAATTATGTTTTAAGGAGTCCATTCACCCAAATTTTAAAGGCACTAATCTGATTTTTTGCATTGGAGAAATAAAATGTTTGCATTGGTAAACGTGTTTTGATGAGATATTGAAATTGTTTAAGTTGGAAACTTTTTTGCATGCCAAAAGCTTGTCAATGCCACTAAGGCATCTCTATTGGCTTGGTATTCTTAGAGTTATAACTTATTAAAATCTAAAGCCATTAGGGTGGCAGCAAAACATATTATTTGCTTGACTTTAACTTGCAGTTTGACCATGGAAATTTGTTAGTAACCTATCATCTTCATTGTGTTGCTAATTGGTGAACTTTTGGTTGGATTACTTGCTTATTTTCGAGGTTAAAAGTTGTTGCTGTAGAAAATCACTGCTAAATCCACTTGGATGTCATAAATATACTCTGAAAACTTATCATTACAACCATCTAATACCACTAAAGTTGTGCTAAAGTGTTGAGAACTTATCTACATGTTTTATGCTTCATAACTCAACTAATATTTGATGCTTTAAGTGGTTAAATCTGCAGTAATTACTTGATTTCATTATCGATACATATCTTTGTTTACTGCTGAAATTAGGGACAGAAAGCTTAAAATTCTTGTCCACTTGACGTCGTACAATTGGTTTTTCTTGTGTCTCGGGCAGGTACTATCATCATCTGCAGGTGCTTGAACTTCTTGGAAACCATTGACTACTACCGAGACTCGTTTCCAACTCTTCTTTCATATAACAACTTGACCTATAGGAGAATTTATCTCATCATCTCACTTTCTGTGTCATTCCCCCCTAGGGTCACCCGGGATTCCCCCCTTGAGGTGATCACTTCACCTCTAAAGTGACGGGAATACCTATCTGAGCTGACAGTGGGTAGGTGCTCTCATTTGTCGCCATATTTTGGTTTGGGTCAAGTTTTTCCCAACCTACAACTTGCGCGATAACATGCCCTAACTACAAATCGTGCGATAACAATGTCCAACCAACCAAAGAAGGTATTCCCTAGAGAAGTGTGCCAACCTCTCCAACAATAATTAAATAGCCATGCATGCCTTGAAAATTATGCCCAAGAGGGGAGAGCTCCAACATAACCACTAAGTATCCCCCAAATAAACAATAATAAACCCATCCAAGTGTGAACAACTACCAAGTGAAGTTGGACGCTCAAGCAATTGACCTTACTTTAGACAAAATGTATTAAATTAAACAAAGAATGGTTAAACCAACCTCAACATGTGTGCACAAAGGTTAATTCTCTAATAAAACCATAGGCCAACCTCCCAACAGTCGCCCACTGATTAAATCAACATGGAACATGTGTGCCAATAAGGGGGGTGCTCCAACAAGTGTTGTACCATGCAAATAAAATTTGTATCTCCTAGCAAAGCCCCACAATGATAACAACAAAATAAAAGATCGACCTAGGTTTGAACCTAGGTCACACTACCAAAGGACTATTACATAGTTAATACCTCATTAAACCTTAGAAAAAGGATTGATCATCAAAGATGTATGTATTACCCCCACATCTAACTCAAACTTAGGAAAAAGTACATCAACAAGGATACTAACTCATCAAACACATTTCCACATACGTGAAATCTAGAAAATGTTACAATGTTAAGTCATATCACCTAGAAAAATCCCATTAAGGCAAAGTGCACTAACATAACATGCATTATCCAACCACATCAACATCATAAGAGATGCAGACAATAGAAAATTTAACCCATCCAAATCATCAAGTATGTCCCCACCACACATCCAACCCAAAAGGACCATGTAGAGCACCCCCTCCTAGTGACATAAATAATACAACATCACTATGTAAAAGTCACTAGGAAGCTCCAACAACATAATGAAACATCTACCTCATAACACCATCATCTAACCCCTTGGAGAACTAGAACCATCATCCAAGAACAAGATGTAGCAGATCCAAGATAAATAGGTATACCAAAACCACACCACAATGAGTTTGCATGCTCCACAACTATCAAAAGAGAAAGTGATTAGAACCATGATCCAAGAACAAGACGTAGCACAGCCAAGATAAACAAGTATACCAAAACCACACCATAATGAGATTGCATGCTCCATAACCATTGAAAGAGAAAGTGACTAGAACCATTATCCAAGAACAAGATGTAGCACATCCAAGATAAACATGTATAGCAAAACCACACCACAATGAGATTGCATGCTCCATAACCATCAAAAGAGAAAGTGGACAATAGATAAGTGGACAAAATGCTAACCCATCCAATCATCAAGTATGTCCCCACCACACATCCAACACAAGAGGACCATGTAAAACACCCTCGCCTAGTGACACAAATAATACAACATCACCATGTAAAAGTCACTAGGAAGCTCCAACAACATCATGAAATATCTACCTCCTAACACCATCATCTAATCCATCCCTTGGCGGACTAGAACCATCATCCAAGAACAAGATGTAAACAAGTATACCAAAACCACACTATAGTGAGATTGCATGCTCCATAACCATCAAATATGCAACCAAGGGGTGATCAACAAAGCAAGAACATGTGAGAAGACCACCAAACCAGCAAGCATAATCATCCAACCAAGGAGAAATGAGACTCCCCCAACCAAAGAACTCCATCAAATAATCTGATGCCATGAAGAGAAAGGGCTCCATGAAGATGTATCACCCCAAGTCGGTCCAATGCTCCAAGATACCAGCTGCAAATATCCATCAATGTGATGAAAATCATAATGTGGAACCTCATAAAATATGAGGTGTAACAAGGCCTTATAGCATTAGCACTTAAATTGTTGGAAACCATTGAGCCATTCCTGGCATCTCACAAATGCTTCTCAAGTGGTTTCCTATATCTTGAAGTGTTTTTAATGCACAAAATACTTTTTCTAACCATCTGAAATCATTTCTGGTATTCATAGTAAAATATACACCTACATGTAACCTATACAACGTTCTACAAAAAAGGGTCATACATAAACAACTATTCAACATGTAAATATATACAACTGAAGCTAAGGCCTCTAGTATAGACAGAATAATTACGAAATATTATACTTTATCATTCAAATTCAAACCAGAGGTTAATGCTATACATATAAGTTAATAACCATGAGAGAAATATACCCACAACAATGACAAGCTATTGGACTTGCATCACATAACATCCATAATTTTAGTAATGTGCAGTTATACAACTACAACCAAAAGGGATTACAAAATGTCAAAAGCATCCAGTACGTACAATATATACAAATTGTTCAGAAGGCTATTAGACCAATGAACCTTGCATAATGTGAAGCTTAGGAAATCACAATTATTCTTCGCTTAACTTAAGCCCAATAGTCTAATAGATAATCTATCATTTAATAAAACAATTTGTTTGAGTGATGTAGAATTCTATTGTTAATAATTTTGGTATAATTTCACTATGAATATGTACAGATGCATAAATATTATTTGTGGCGGAGATATTCCATTGAATAGCAAGCACAAATGAAAAGTTTGATATGTATACAAGTCTTTCAAACATGTCTATCATGAAAGATAGCTAGGCAGTTTTCCCTTTGCAACAAAGTAGAATTAACGGTCTGCGATTGAGAAATTGTACAAGTTAGGTCTTCAAATTAACAGCTTTTGCATCTTTCTTGGTCAAAACAAACTTTAGATTTCCCATTGAAACCAACTCATAACATACGACCTCAAGTACATATACCATACTATATGTAGGTCCTGTCAATTTCCGCAACCATGGATTAAAGTACATAGCAAGACAATGCAGGTAGAATTGATTTATTCTACACGGCTTGTCTCTGATATATAATCCCGCATAAGTTTTTTGTTTGACTTGTTAGCATTCTGCAAAGTTCAAATTGATACTACAATCAGCTGCTATAAAACAAACCTATGTTTTTTGTTTTAAGATAGAAAACATTCTAGAGAAAGAAACAAGATCACCAAAGGGTAGAAAATTTGAACCTCGAGAACAAGTTTTCTCAGGTTCTCCCACTCAAAATCAAGTTGGGCATATGCAGAACGCACCTAAATTTCAACAATATCAATCACATTAGCTATAGACCTATTAATACAATAAGTAGCTTCATTTATTTTTCGAAGTGTTCAGTATTTCATGCAACATAGGATACACAAGGAAAATAATCTGAGATTCAAAAAAAGCTCATAGTGTGTATATATATCAATGTTTTTAAACTCGGACTTGGAATTGGTCGAGGATCAACTCAGGCTCAGATTGGCTCAGACCAATCTGATTTTAATGACTCTGTTTACTAAAAAAATAAAAAAATATATAAATTTTAATTAAAAAAATAATATTTTAAAGATTCCAAACCATTAGAGACAAAATATGCAAAACTGCTCATGTATGTATCTGCAAGGGTGAATATATCAAAATGGCACCAAGTGCAATACATATCAGCAACAAAATAAGTGTTGGGCAATGTAAATTCAGATCTACACTAGATCTGTGAACTGTGATGAAAGTAAATTTACACTAGATCCATGAACTGTGCTGAAAGTAAATCTACAGATCTGAAAATAACACATACTGAACTTAAATGGAAGCAAGTGCTAAAAGATGAAATTCATTAAGTGTTGGGCAATGTAAATTCAGATCTACAGCTGTGGCTAAAAATTGTCAATTTCTAGGAAGAAAGTCCAGATCTACTTTTGTAACTGCTATATCTATATATCTATATATCTAGGAGATAACTACAAATCTCATAAACAATATTGAAAGGATGCCTCGAGACAATGATTTTAAAGGCAGTCTGATAAGCATGACATGAAAAGAAAATCCAGTGTGTAAATGCAACTTTGATGAAAGGAAATTCAACAGAAGATTGCAGCACTCAGGCATGGCAACTTTCCATTACTTGAAATAACAAAGTACAGAGGAAATGTAAATGTCTAAGAATTAAGTCAAGTAAAGAATGTAAAGACAGGTTTATTATTTATTTCTTTGTTGGAATTTGACAGTAAAGGGGATACTTTCCTTGTAGAGTCTATAATTTTATGTAGAAGCATCCATTCAGTCTAAAAGACTGAAACCTATCTCATATAAAAGTAAATTTCCTACACTATGATTTTGTATATTGGACAACAACATTTGGCTCAATATCAAGGGAGATATGGCTGGTCAAAGTCCAATGTCTGAAACTGTAATGAAACTAGGGTTTTTAATTTTTTTATAAAAAAATTAAATTTTGAGTCCACGCGGGTGGGTCCCTGTACCTACTCTGCAGAGTAGGTACGGACTCAGCCAAATATGCTCACTCGGCCGGTTCAGTACCAAACCAGCCCTCCGAACCAAGCCAATAGCCAAGTCAATACGGTCGCCAGTCAATTCGGCCGAGTTGACTAAGACCGTTTTTCAAAACACTGCTATATGTATTATATAATGACAATTAGAATATACACCTAGCAATTTCATCTAGGTTCTAAGCAAATTGTGATATAGAAAGAGCATTCGCTTTTGAAAAAATAAAGTGACAAAACTAGACCTTGTATCATAATAATTTCAAAACAATATTATGGCTTTTAGAACATGTTAATTTGAAATTAACATCATAAACACCAAAAAAAGGGGGTGCCCTATTCTAATCCCAAAACCGTTTCTAGCATAATCGTTACAGTTTGAAGATAATGTTGAAAGGTTATACATTCATTTTTTCTTCACTAGGAACTAAGGAGAAAAAAAATCCTCACCTCCATAATGCGCATAGCTGAGTGACGCCCATTCCATACATGAAACAATAAAACAAGGAATATTGTCAAATAAGACCTTTAATAAACATTTCACAATAAGCTAACTAATTTCAAATTTAAAAAAGAAATAAAAGAAAAAGAAAAGCTTAAGAAAGATCCCCATGATAATAAAGTCTATATATCCACAAAGAGCTCTTCAACACTGCTGGAGATTGACAAGAAGATGTTATTTAATCTCTGCATTTTTTTTTCTACAAAAGTGGGTCAATCCTTCTACAATCATGTATGATAATTTCTATAACTCATGCAAATGGATCATGAATGCACTTATAATCTTGAAAAATATGACTAAAAGCTATAACAGTAAGCTAGTGACGTCTAAATTTTGAAAGGCTTAAAGAATAGTATGTTAGAATCATAGTTTTAAAAACCAAAACCGGTACCGGAACCGGTAATGAACCGGTCGAACCGGTTTCAATGAACCGGTTTTTTAAAAAATATATAAAATATTTAAATTTTAACGAAAAAAATTATATTTTTAAGATTTTAAACGGCCGGTTCGGTTTTTCAACCGGTTCGACCCGGTCAGCTACGAAACCGGTCAAACCGGCCGGTTCCGGTTCCAACCGGCCGGTTTTTAAAACACTGACACAGATACTTGATCAGTGACAATAGTCACAATCAGTGGAACACATCCACCACAGTATTATACATCCTACTGTTCGGAGACATACAGTCTCCATAACAATCATATCATCTGATATCAACCTGCATAGAAAACATTGTTATGATATAAACTGAATCATCTGGGCCATTCTTCCACTCACATCTGTGAGATCTGGAAGAGCATCTGCCCTCAAAAGGTAAAACATCAATGATGAGCTATCTGGACTATTCTTCTCAAGCAAGGAAGAATAAATATCCCGATTTCTGAGCCTGGACCATTCACCTATCTGGGCCATTCCTCCGACACTAAACAAAGTGCAACTTGGAGAGAATGAGTCTACCCTAGGGAATGCATGTCCCTGATTGCTGAACCTGGACCATTCACCTATCTGGGCCATTCCTCCGGCAATAAACAAAGTGCAACCTGTAGAGAATGAATTTGCCCTAGGGAATGACTGTCCGAACCATTTCCTAAAGAAATGACTGTCCTGCACCAACCTCCAAAATGGACCATTCTTCAAAACTGCTCACAACTGTGAGCTTCGAAAGAATGACTATCCGGCAAGGCAGACCATTCTTCTTGACCACTACTGAGAGTGACCGTCAAGAAGAGAGATTGTCCTAGACCATTCCTCCACACTGGCCACAAGGGGAATCGCTACCTATGGTACATCAACAATCCATCGAACCATTTTCATTACAAAAATGACCGTTCGATTTGAACCATTCTCCGAACTGGAAAATGCGTCCGTCAGAAATCTCAAACCACTTTCTGAACTGGAAAGGAACTGGTCATCTTGGACCATTTTTCGAACTTGAAAAATGATTGTCCATAAATCAATAACACATCATTGCTCCCTCCCAACTTGGGAGTCATCTCTTCCTTTTTCAATAAGGAAGTCGTCTCCAAGAGCTCCAGCTTGAGTACGCAAACTCTTTCATCTTGGACAGAGACTTTACCAAAATGTCTACTTATCTGCTCATCTGTGGAGATATATATTGGAGAACCACTTTCTCTTTTCTAGACTTCATCATGGAGAATGTAATGCTTGATCTCAATGTACTTTGGTCTTTCTGGAACACTGGTTTTCTGAAGGCTTCATACAACTCTGATCATTACAATATATCATAGTTAGGTTCAACTCTTTTGTTTCCTACTAGCTCATAACATCGTGGCAAGAGTCAAATTAGAACATATCCAAGTGGCACTTCTTTTGTCATCATGAGAGTTTGTCATAGATTTGCAATCCATCATCCTGGAGTTCTGAGTAACCATTCTAATACAATATCTTTGTTTATAGAAAGTTTTCACCACTCTTCTGTTGTGCATTGGAGGTTCTCCAACAAGTTGTCTTCTTTCATCTGCATACAAGGTTCTCTTTCTGGTATACCTCAAAGTCTTGAAGTTGCTATTCATACGCTGTTTGTTCAATTATTCTGGAGAACAGTCTTTGCATTCATCTGATGTAAACTCCAAACCATGGATATTGTGGACGATATAATGGCTCATGTAGAGGCATGTCTGGAACATGCTATCATCATAGTCCTCTCCCTCCATCAGGGAGAACCTTTAGTTCTAGATCTCGCAATGCTTTCATTCATAAATTTTTCATACACTGTTCTTCATCACAACTTTCATTTCTTCTGCTTGATTGCTTCTAGAGGGTTTAGATCAAATTGGTAGTCTTATGATTCTCGATATAATGACTGGTTGTTCTGGCTTTTCTTTCTCTCTTGGAATCTTCATGTTCTTCTTCATGTTTCTTTTTAGCTCTTGGGTCCATGGAGTTTTCTATAGATTCCATGCCTTGAGAATTCCAACTTCTTCCATTCATCATAGGATCATGGATGTGGATGGACAACCAGGGATACTTTAAGGCTTCTTTTCGAAGAAGACTTCTTCTAAAGTCAAACTGAACACGTGTTGCTTTTCATGGTTGCTACCATTGATGGGAACATGGATAGATACTTCATCATCTTCAATGGATCATATTATTTAGGATTAGCTCCCTCCTAATCCTTGCTTCATGCATGAATGCATGCTCTTCTTTT
Organism: Picea abies; assembly: GCA_900067695.1. NCBI lineage: Eukaryota > Viridiplantae > Streptophyta > Pinopsida > Pinales > Pinaceae > Picea > Picea abies. Next base: position 14,983 of record CBVK0100286904.1, read on the forward strand.
GGAAATATACAATCGACTCCCTCCATCTAGGAGAGTCCACGCTTTCGTCTGCATCCTTAATGCCTTCTGCAAAGTGTCACAAATCTTTTTCCAATTTTCTTTTGATTGTTGACTTCTTTCTGTCTTTACTTCTTCTAGGTTTCTTCAAGATTGATTCTGATTTCGGCTTATTTTGCAGCTGTTACTTATGTAATAGCTTCCACATGAATTTTTACCAGGGGTTGATGATGTACTTCATCCTTTCATGTGTATTGACTGACATGTAGTCATTGTGATAACAATCCTTATTTTGTAGTTTTTCCATAGGTGTAGTTTCTCTTTGAACATCTTATAGGTATGCAAGATATGTACAGAAACTATGTAAACATGGTATGTACAAGAATTATGAAGAATATTGTTACCTTGTCTTAGAAGAAATCTGTTTTGTCCTGCTTGGCTTTCTTTGAGGGTTCCCTTTCTTCGGCAACTGATGCTTCACGTGTTTCCTTCCTTTTATTTAACTCAGGACAATGGTTCTTGTAGTCACCATACTTTTGACAATTGAAGCATTGTATTTTTGACATATCTTTCTCTTGATTTGGTTTCTTCCTGGAGCCAAACTTCTTTTTATTCCTGAAATTCTTGAATCTTGCTATGAAGGCTTGATCATTGTATTTCTTTTGGGGTTTCTCTTTTGCACTGATACTTGATTCTTCTTGTGCACAACAAGTCCAAAGTTCTTCAAATGTAGGATACTCCTTCCTTGTGTTCATGCTTGCGGCAAGTGCATCCCATGTCTTGGGAAGACCGTTGAGTACTATATTTACCAATTCCTTCTTTGAAATGATTTCTTCAATAGCTTGTAGTTGATCTCTTAACTGAGAGATTCTCACAAAGTATGATGTCATGCTGTCATCATCATTCATCTTCATGTCACGGAGCTCATTCTTCAAACTCATTACTTGTCCAATGTTTCTGACTGAGAAGAGGTTTGTTAGGGCATCGTACATCTTCTTAGACGAATCAAGATGGGAAATGTAGGGTATCAAGTGGTCTTTTATAGAATCCACTATGATATTCATGGCATTGATGTCATTGTCTTTGAACTTCTCCATAACTGCAACGTTCTGCGGTTCCTTCTCTTTTCCTTCTTCAAACTCTAGTTCCACAATCTTTCCTTTCACGATATCCAACACTTTGTTCTTGGCAAGGATGAGATCAATCCTTGTCTTCCATGCTCTGAAATCAAAATCCCCTTCTAACTTGTTTTCTGACTTCATAGAGTAAGTGATGTCTGCTTTGACTTGGTCAACCCTTGATTTGACCAACCCTTGCTTTGACTTCATAGAGTAAGTCATGTCTGCTTTGATTTGGTCAACCCTTGATTTGACTTACTGACTTCATAGAGTAAATCATGTCTGCTTAAGCAACACTGGAATGAGCCTCCTCCCCTTAGGGTTTTGACTTCATGGCCCTGCCATTGCAGCACCATCAAGCCTAACTCTCTTGTCCTTGAATTTAGATTCTCCCAAGACCTAGCCCTTGCTCCTTGACTCCATTATACCCTAAGGCACTAATCTAAACCTCCAACGTTGAGTTTCTTGTCTCAAAACAAACTTTTCACACTTCCTAAATTTGAAACCCTAACTAACCCTAACGTCTTACTAACCCTAATTTAATGATGATGTCATGCCTCTTTTTGGCTCTTGCTTGATATAAAACGTTGTGGCTTAGTCATCTAATGATAGGCATTGGTGTATTGATAATTTCCATTGGCCAAATTGCCAAAACATTGACTTCCTTGCCTATTTAATTAACCCTAGAACAAAGCTGACGTCACCCTTAGTATAGTGACGCAGCAAGTCTATTGTATGTGAGCATTTAATGATATCTAAAGCATTGTGTAAATTCAAGGGTTGGTTATCTATATTGATGCTACATCATTTCCAGTGTTATTGAGAAGTAATATTACAAGCCATAGTCATTTTTTGCAATCATTGACTTCGTCAATAATTACTGCTATTTATGCTCATTGAATGTTGATAGTCATTGATTTATGAAGTACTAACCACTGTTGCACATTTTAGTTTTATTGTTGTCTTGTCTCGCAAACAGGTGTCTATTCTGTGGAATACCTTCATTTTGACTACCTTCTTGGCGGTAATCTGTGAAAGGGAAAACTTACCTTGATCCTTTAAACCCTTTGCCTTTCAAAACCCCAGATTGTCAGGGACGTCTCCCTTGGGATTAGCCACCCTAAATAGAAAGAGCCCCCCATCGAGGTGACAGTGGGTGGAGAAGCTCCTGTTACGCCAGTTTGACCTTTACTTTTAAGCTACCTGACCTAGACTACATAGTACAAACTGGGTGATAACAGGCTTTGCGCACGAATCAGAGACTAATGTGCGATCTTGGAATTAATCAATCAATTAAATGCATCGTATCTAGTGTATCTTAGAGCTAAAACGTCCCATCGTGTCATTTTATGAAAGGGGAAGTCGGGGATCGGCGCAGAGCTACGGCATTCTTTGTTGGTACTCCTTACAAAAGAAAATCAAAAAACCGCCGACGGCGATTACTTTCATCGAATGGTTCTGACGTGACATGTGGCGGATAAAGACAGGTGATTGGACTCACGAGTGCCAACAGAGGTGGTAACCTTCTTTCAGTTGCGCGCTTCCTATCCTAGCGTAGGAATCACCGATGCCGATTAGATATCAGGGGTTAGTAACCGAGGATGAACTTATCGCATCCTTTCCCTTGGGCTAGCTTCTTGGAAATTCGTTGATGCCGACATGTTTTTTTGGGATCAGCCGTCGGCAATTCCTCCCTTTCCCCGCAAACGACTACTTCCTTTTGCGTTTCGCCGATGCTGAATGAAATCGGTCATCGACAACTTTCTTGTGCAATGATTATCACAAAAGAACAACTCTCTATTTACCGATGCCGACGAAAACCGGCGATCGGTGTCCTTAGTTTTCTAGGACGATTTTCTTTCACCTCTGATTCTTTTGGGTGCCAAAATTTGGACGCGTCGGGTGAAACAACTTAGTGGTTGATTCTTTAGTCAAATGTTACTCCCTTTAAGTTGTGATGGTTTCGACATGTTCAGTGAAACTTTCAAAGAATCAAGGAGAAATTGTAGAAAACAAAGATAAGCGGAAACAACATTGTTCCGAATTAAACAATAAGTGGTACCCAAAAAGTAGAGTTTGGCAGAGACTTTTTAGGGTGTGTTGAGAGCTCAACAGGTAGGCATCCAGCTTCTGCACGCATGCTTGTGCAGTCACCTTAGCAGATCCATCAAAATAAGGGATTTCTATCTTGCCTGCCCTACGCTCCAATTCATAGTTGGGCCTTTGATACTGTTTCGGTTTGCCCCGAAATTTGATCCTGCAATACTGATCTAGCATGACTTGCCTTTGAAACCATGCACTTAAGGCATGATACTCCATGGCATACTACTCAAAATTGTCCTCAATCTCATCCTCATAGTTGTGTTGCGGTTGATTATCCAAGAATGTAGGTAGATAGGGCCTAGGGGTGGTCCTACTGTGTGTTTTCCCCTGGGGTGTACCTCCTCCATAGATTTGTCCCTCAGTGTGATAACAGGGGTTGTGCTCCTGTTGAGGTCTAGTCCCTCCATGAGATCCACTAGCTTCTTTATTGGCATAAACATCCGGACCCTTCCCTGCATGAGTCATCTGCATCAGGAGTTGCGACAACCTCTCCTGGCTTTCATTCACTTTTCTCAGAGTGTCTGTCATTTCCGCCTGTCCCCTGCGCACTGTTTCCTGGTTTTATTGTAGATGATGCACAAGGGTGCTCTGTGTCATGTTTATGGAGTGTTGCAACTCCTTGGAAAACCCTGCCAGAATCTGTGGATCACTGTCTTCACCTGATCCTTCCATTTTTGCCTCTGTCTCACCTGTCTGCTTCTTGCGTCTGCCCATGTAAATGACACTGAAATTTTGCATGCGCTAATCCCCACTAGATGGGAGGATCAACGCTCTGATACCACTGTAATGTTCCTGAGCCAAATTTTTTGCTCGGAACACTAATTGTTTATTGTTTGCTATGTTTTTTCATGTGTTTGCAGGTGTACTCATGAAGATGTGCATTTGGACTACTTAATGTTGATTGAGCAATAGATATGAAGCATATAATCATAAGCAAGACAAGAAATATAAAGAACACCAGTATAGAACCAACAATGTCAGATCTGACCTTTATTTAGATAGTAAGAGGATCCCGTATACAAAAGATCTGCAGATCTAGAAGAAAACCCCAATAATATCAAAATGGGCTGCCAGTCGATACAATAATAATAGCAATACAAAGATAAGTGCCTCCCAAAGGATGTCTGAGAAGAGATCCAAGCCTCCCAAGGCCACTAGCAAGCAAGCTCGGATTGAAGATAAGAAGACCCCATCAATACTCTGCAAAACCCCTCCAACTGGCTGAGTTACGCCCTGCTCTGGATGCTGCTAAACCCTCAAGTTTCGGCCCTCCCTTTTTGACCTCCAAATCTCTCGAAACTCTCTCGGAATGTAGATCCGGCTAATAGAAACCTTCGAACCAAGTCTCAAGCTGATCTGAGAAGTTCTACTCCTCCAACTAGGCAACCCCTAAACTGGATTGCGCCCTCCTAGTTTGATTAAGTCAAGGAGAATTCGTTCTCCCCTCTAGGAGCCTCCAAAAGCCACCAAAATCTACCAAAATGTAGATTGGGCCAATGCTACCAAGATGATAAAGTCTCAAGTCAATCTATGAAGATGTGAGCCACCAAACACTGAAAACCTCTTTCTGCAATGCACCCTTCTCTTCTCCAATTCGTGCCAAGCATCCAGAAATAAAATGCAAGGATAATCTCCTCAGAAATAGACCAAGAATGATGCCAGGGACCCTATGAAGAGAACCCAGGTGCTACTTTGCCCAAATGCCTTCTCCTTTCTCCAAATCGAATCAATCTCTCCAAGATGGTGCGCCCCCTTAGCTGGAAACCCCCTAGGTTGCGCACTAGCCTGAAATCTGCCTGTAGATTAAACCTACAACACTGTAGAATGGTGTGGGAGGATTATTTCACCCCCGGGAGAAAGCCTGGATCAAGAAAGGTGGGATCTTTCACCACCGAGTTGATCTCTAGGGTTTTAGACTCAAAACCCTCAAAACTGATTGTGCTCAAGAGATCCAATGCAAATAAGATAATAATCCAGAATGAATAAAGAGTGTGCCCTGCCCTTTACTTTCGAAATATCCCTGATCCGGCTATAAACCCCTCAATATCTCCCGAACTCTCTGTCACCCCTATCTGGCTACTCGAGCAGGCATAACCCTCTGAAATGTTGTAATGTTATAATGTCCCAAAATGGGGACATTACAACTTTATAGCTCCAGTCTATTCCTCCGTTGAATTAGTTAACCCCTAGGGTTAACTCTTAATCTAACTCATCTTTTCTATTCTTTTGTTCAATTACCCTTTTTCACACAACGTCAACTTAACTTTAGAATATTATGTTTTCTGGTTGACTTTGTCCCCAATATGCCTGAGACTATAGTCTAGTGGGGAAATCTAGACTACTGAGTCTCTCCAACCCTCTTCATCAAGAGGTGGGGGACATTACATAGAACAATGTAAGCATGAAAATACACTAAAATTTGCAGCTAAGTTACCTCAATGAAAACACCATGAAAGAACACCAAGAGCACTCCAAGAGAACACCAAGGGATCCTCCAAAGATTCACTTTTATTATCCAAAAGATGTGGCTGCAAAATTGCAGCAAGATTACAAGATATAAGTTGGGAGAGAGCAAGAGATAGTGAGGAGAAATTTGGGCAGCATGAATTTACAATGAGAGTTGATGTCAAAATGAGGAGAGGGGGCCTTCTTTTAAGGGAGAGAAGGAGAGGAGCCCCCCCCTACATGTTATACAAGTGTCACTTCAAGTGATGGAGGGTCCACTCAAGGGGGGGCGCACCATTGAGAGAGGGGGGCGCATTACATGAGAGAGGACTAGGGAATGAGGGGGTGGGAACCCCATCTTCTTTGTTAAAACCTCTCACTATGACCTAAGGGGGGCTCCCAAGGTGTGGGTCCCCTCTCCAACCTTTAATTTCTCAATTGTTAACTTGTCATGAAGAGGGGGGGCTCCCCTCTTACTAAGGAAACACATGATCATGTCACTTCTTGACTTGGGGGGATCTTTTCTAAGTGGAAAACCACTTTCTAACTTAGGAATTACTTTAGGAATGATTTCCCCCTTTTTTCTCATGACTTTATACTCAATTACAAAATTTAGCTTTTTACCTTAGCCAATTATTTGTTGATTTTTCACTGACTTAGACTCCTCATGGACATTGGCCGAGCAAAACTTGTCCAAATGAGATGAAAATTGTTCCAAATGTGTAGGGGGTCATAAGCCATTTTATTTGAGCACTCATACCCCTATACAAAATCCCCAAGAACCAAATTTTTACATTTTACATAAAAAATAACTAAAAATTTCCAATTTACGGGAAATTTTAATTATTAAAAGCAATTATCAAAACCTAACGGAATTCTGTGAGACTATAGGAGATCTCTAGTATGGTCATTTACAAAACGTTTATCACTTAGTTACCTACTGGACTCGATCATTAGAACGTCTTTCACCACTTTGGAGGATTATTGAGTGAAAAACTCAAGGGTAATTAAAATCGTTGAAAAGCAAGATTAATTACTTGAGGAAAAAAAACACTCGATGAAAGGACTTCCCTAATGATAAAGTCCTAGGCAACTAAATAAAAATTAGTCCATGCTAACATATTACAAAATTATCCCACGCAGGGGAGCGAATATTCCGTGTACATAGAAAGAAGTGTTGGGGGCAAAATTGCCCTACTGAGCCATAAGTCTTCAAACTTGTTGTACCACAAGGTACATATCTTCAT